>CM061921.1:24638425-24808061 GCA_031002005.1 Vandiemenella viatica
GTCATTAGCGCCCTAACAAAAACCAGGCGTGACAACGTGGCAAAATTGCCGTCTGTGTGGCCGACTGTAAAGGGGTCGGCCACACAGACAGCACAATAAAACACTAACATATTAACTAAAAAACCGTCTGCGTGGCCGACTGTAAAGAGATCGGCCACACAGACGGCAACATAAAGTATAAAACTAAGTATAGAATATAAAATATAAAATTACATACAATAACTGGTTGGCTGTAGAAAGGCCAACCAGTTAAAAAAAGATTAGCTGGCTGGCTGTACAAGGGCCAGCCATATAGGCAGTGTCACAAGTAAAATCAATACTTGGATTGGTGGTTGTAAACGGCCACCAATCCAATTTAAAACCTAGGCCGATCTGCCCAAAATTTTTGGGACAAGACCGGCCGCAAGTGATGGAATCGACCCGAAAAAAGAAAAGGCGTATACCGTGTACCAGAGTGACCAAGAGATGATGGAGACAGCGAGGAAGACAATGGAGGCAAAGCAAAACGACACCAATAAAGAAGAAAAGTACAATCTGAGGAAGAAACGTAATCTGCAGACAGGAGAATCGTCACGAAAGAGAAAAGTGAAGAACCGATGATCACCGAGTCGATTCCTAGCAGAGGTAAGGAGGTAGCTTGCAGCTTAGCGACCCAACCTCAAACAACTCCCAGTAGATTGTCAGAAGATGGAGGCCATCAGTTGAACACCTTAGGTAACCATCTGACAGCTAGTCTGGCAAGCCAAGTAAGAGAAGTAGCAGTCAAGCGGAACCCCTCCCCCCCCCCCCCGCGCCGGCAATGCGGAAGAGGCTATATAATGACCATGCAGAGGGACCATATGGGGTTATAATCGAAAACGCATCAGACAGTTCTTCTCTACACCCAATTCAGCTGGGTAAGATTTTTTATAACAAGGTCACTGTGCTGAAACGACTCAATCAGCTAGGGAAAAAACAGAATGTCTATGGAATTTTGAATCCCAACACTGCTAACGGCTTCGTTGAAAACAAGACGTTTCTTCAATCTTTGGGTCTGCAAGCTTATATACCGGCTAACAGAGTAGAACGAAAAGGGATTATCAAATTTGTGCCTACGGACCTAACAGAAGAAGAATTAAGGATTAACGCTGTTTCGTCAGCACCGATTATCGATGTACGGCGATTTAGCAAGAAAGTAATCAAGGACGGCAAGGTGGAAACACTTCCCCTGCAAACCGTGCTCATAACCTTTGATAGCCAACTCCTAACAGAAGAAATTGAAATTTTCTACTTGAGATTCTAGGTGGCTCCATACATATTTCTGGTAACGCAGTGCTTCAAATGCTATAGTTTGGTCATATGGTCAAATTCTGTAAAGGAAAAGAAACATGTATGAAGTGTGGTGAAGAACACAACACTTCCATCTGCGCAAATGAGTTCCAAAAATGCGTAAACTGTGAAGGTGACCACAAAGCCAACGATAGGAAATGCCCCGGACGGAAGAGACAAGAAGAGGACAAGGCAAAAACGGCGACCGATAACAAGAGGAGTATACTGAAAAGTTACCAATACAAGGCAGCGGAATTCCCACCTCTACAGAGTAAAAGGTACAGTGCGGTGACGATGCCACAGGGAATGAAGCAAGTCAGGGAACACTGCCAAAGTACCGTCAGTACTCCCAAGGAATCTATCGCTATCCAAAAAGAAGAAGCAACCAGCACAGAACAAACTAGCAGAGAGGCAGGAGAAGACATCGTTAATATAATAGTCAAAATAGTGGTTAAACTGATAGCACAGCAGATGAAAGGCAAGCTTGCAGCCACCACAGTGAAGAAAATTCAGGACGAAGCATTTCGACAAGTTCTTCAAGAAATTAAAGAAATGGGCCAAGTGGAATCACCTCGGAGGCTGCAAATCTGTTAATTAAAAATGGCTAGGAGGACTAAATCTACAGTGCTACAGTGGAACGCACGTAGCCTATTACCAAAATGGGACGAATTTCAAAGAATCATAACAGAACAATGCCGACCTAGTCCTTATATCGGAAATTTGGCTGCGCAACTCATCTAACATAAACATAAAGAATTTTAATATATTTCGGAAAGACAGTGAAGATGGGTACGGGGGCGTTGCCATCTTGGTGAGAAGTCACATTAATAGCTCCGTGCGTAGATTAGCGGCACCAATTGCCAACGTAGAAATGCTCTCAGTCGACCTCTCTTACGATGGACCTATCAAAGCGGCCACCGTTATATATAAACCACCTCAAGTCAGCCTAAAGGAAGAAGATTCGTCGGCTATATTCAATTAGCTGCCACCAATTAGTGTGGTTGGAGGCGATTTCAACGCTCACCATTCGCTATGGCAAGACAGTTATGTAGACATGCAGGGAATTTAGCTCACCCATGTCATAACAGCCTCTTCATTTGACGTTCTTAACAATAAACATGGAACAAGACTTGGTGCTCCTATTCAGAGAAATTCTTCCCAGATATTACTCTCATATTGATGAACCTAATATACAGAGCGAAATGGGAGCTGACACCAAATACTATCGGAAGTGATCATTGCGTCCTTAAATTATCTTTAAATTGGAATCTCCCATCTATCTGCCGGCTCTCAAGGAGACGGTGGTTGTATAGCAAGGCTAACTGGGCTCGCTGCGAATGAAAGATCAGCACGCCGTTGGAGCAGAGGGAAGGTGCAACCGACGATATCCAAGGTCGGTACAAAGAATAGTAGAGACTGCTGCAGAAGAGGCGATACCAGAAGTTAAAACTTACACTAGAAGAGAGCTCACTAGAAAACCTTGGTGGAACAGTGACTGCTCGCGAGCTGTCGCCAGGCGGCGCCTGGCAACCAAAACATATATGCACGCCGCCACTCAGGAGAATTTGGTAAAACTCAAGAAAAACACTGCTGAAGCACGTGATACCATTAGAAAGGCCAAACGAGAAGGATGGAAGAGTTTTTGCTCCAATTTAAAATATGGTGTGTTGACCCAAGAGACTTGGCGGAAACTGAAATGGTTTAAGGGTGAGAGGCCGGCTACCAATTGGATATCATCAGACAGACAAGCAGCAGAGGAGTTTCTAGCCTCGTTCACCCCTCAGTATGTACCCAAACAGGCGGATCACCACAAGAGTATGGATGTAGACGACGTCCCAATAGAGTCGGCGGAACCCTGCTTTCACCTATCAGAACTACTGCACGCCCTACAGAAGAAAGATACTGCCCCGGGATTGGATGCCATTACCTACACAGTGGAGTGAGGCAGAATCAGTCGGTTAGTTTTCCAAGGTTTACCGCAGGGCGATCCAATGAGCCCCTTACTATTCAATATCTACATGGCAGACCTATGTAACATCCTAAAGGGCCTAGTCTCTTTCCTACAATATGCGGATGACTTTGTTGTATATATATCTCACCCGGACATAGAAACGGCCCGTAGAATACTAGAGGAGCATTTGAAGCAGATACAAAAGAGATTGCTGGACAAGGGGCTAGAAATATCAATCGAAAAAAGCAAAATCTGCGTGTTCACTGAAAGACAGCTACAGGGAAAAGACTGTGCAATTACACTAAATGGATACACCCTGGAGTTAGTTAAAGAGATCAAATTCCTGAGAATGTGGTTAGATTTGAAGCTATCATGGAGAAAGCATATCATGGAACTGCAGCAGTCATCATGTATGCAACGCCTGAACTGCTGCAAAGCCCTCACCACCCAGACCTGGGGTGCGGACCCTCGACTACTCCGGCATGTATTCGGCTGTCTACTGAGGAGCCGAATGGAATACGGCGGGTTCCTGTACCAAACTGCCGCCAAGTCTCTCCTAACAAAAGTGGACTGCATTCAATCAGCAGCTCTTCGAGTAATCGGAGGCTTTGTGAAATCCACCCCCATCGCTATGATGGAGGCAGAATTAGCCATTCCACCGTTGAGTTTAAGAAGAAGAAAATTGGGGTTGAACTTCTGGCTAAAGGTGTGTTCCATGAAGTCACATCCCCTGCAGAGGAAGGTGCAGCTCCTTGCCCATTAAAGTTCAGCTAAATCACGTCAACAACAGGAAAAAGCCAGCCTGGTACAGTATTATCAGACAACGGCCCTGTGGAATATACACAGACAAGAGATCAACGAGATGTTCAGCGAAGAAGATACGTGGCAAAGGGCGGAGATCTCGTCACGAATTCATCTGTCCTTGATTAAGGGCCCCGTGGACAAAAAAACTACCCTTCAGATAGAATTAAAGCAGCGGTCATTAGAAACCTTGAATACACGATGGAAGGGATGGAGGAAAGTATTTACCGATGGATCAAGGGTAATGCAATCCACCAGCGCGGCTGCTTGGGTCGATGCAGACGGTGGCGTTTATGAAGTTTGTAGATTGCCGGCAGAATTCTCAGTCTTCTCATCCGAGATATACGCAATCCTGAGAGCCATACAATATATACAATGGTCAGTACGGACCAAAGCAGTGATATGTTCGGATTCCCAAAGTGTCTTGCGGGCTATCATAGGCATCCCTAAGCGCCAGTGCAAAAACTACCTGACATTTGAAGTTGGTAGAGAACTTTGGAAAGCCATACACAGAGGTTTAGAAGTGTGCCTACAATGGATCCCGGGTCACGTGGGAGTGACAGGGAACGAGGTAGCGGCCAAAATCGCTCGACGGCATCTCCAGGTTCCCGATACTGAGAACATACCAGTGCCTTATATCGACGTTGAAACCCTGGTTCCAGGAAGTGGATCTTCATAGTGAAGCGTGTGGCGGGTCTGGGTGCCTTATTACTTAAAAAAAAAAAAAAAAAAAAAAAAAAAAAAAAAAAATATGAATTTAATTCTTAATCTCAGGGTAAATTTAGCTTAAAGTTATTTCAACTGAGAACGGGTTCGTAATCAATTACAATGCATGAAATCATTGTTCATCAATAAGTTCCATAACCTGGACATTTATTCATGTTAAAATTTACATATGAATTGAACATATCATTTCGGTCATCATCGAAATATTTAAACATATAAACAAAACAACTATAATCAAAAGGACAAAGGCACATCATTGTTTTTGTTGTAACCACGAAGTTATTTTAATTTATGCTCCTGCTAAAAACTCATTGGGTTTCGGCAGATTGAAACTGTTATATGCAAGTTTCCTTGCCAGGGTCGCTATTTGGGTGAGAGAGTGACTTCGAATATTAGTGCACTTTCCTGATGAAGGTGTTTACCGTGAGTCAGCACAGGGGAAGATACACCAGCACCTGTCTTCACATGAACCACTTCCAATCAAACTTGTGTCCGTGTGGACATAAACACTTATGACTTTGCACGGGTTCGCCTCTTGCCGGCTCTCCGCTCGCTTCAATGACCTCTCGTCTCGAGATCCGCCGAACGAGTCCCCGTTGCCATCATAGCCGCTCACTTCCACAGATCGGGAAGACCCACGGACGTCGGTTCAGCCAATCCCGTCCCTTCTCTCTCCCTCCCATCTCCGGAAAACGTCCAGACATGAAAAGCAATGTTTTGCATAAAATAGTAACGGATTTTATATTGGAGGATCACTGTCCTTCCCACATACACACTCACACACACACGACCTCTGTTCATTCAGGCTCCCCTGATTGGCCGCGAGTTTAAGTTTCTGGGAATTCCATGTTATCGCCACTTCCTCGGTTTTTCATTTTCGAGAAACACGCCGTGTTTGCATTTCGCCACGGTCTGTCTTCATAAATTGTCGCGACTGCACAAATCACTACTATGAGTGTTGGAGCCACATAAATTTTGCTCTTAAGACGATGTTCCTACACAGTCCTTCACTAGTTGACAGTGAGTAGGGTCACCTCTTATTAGCGGCTAAACGCCTCGCCGGTTTCCTGGAAGTTGGGTCAGGTAGGTAGCTGACCCCCCTTGGTCACTGTGTCGCTGGCAGTTAACGTCAGCACAGAATAATTGTTACCTGCTGCTTATAACCACGCTAAAAAAGATAATGAAATAGTAATGTTCTCATATCATTACAATAGGAAGGCAATCACGCTGTTTGGTAGGTTAAGAGCGGGACACACCTGGTTAAATGATAAAAAAATTCTACTCAAGGTATCTGATTCTTCGAACTGCGAATCCTGTGACGAAGTGGAGGATATTTACCACTACCTGCTAAGATGTAGGCGCCACCGCGAATACAGAAGAACCATATTAAAAGACGCTCTAAATATAGAAGACATCGCAGAAGTGATGACAACTCTCGCTGCGCCCAATAAGAAAGTGATTAACTTAATTTACTTATATGTGACTAAAACTAAAGGCATGATATAAATATAAGAGCTCCATTGTTCAATATAACTGGCTAAATTAGCCTAAGGCTAAAGCCAGAAAAAAATATTGTAGTGTACCCTGGATATAAATTATCACACTACACCTTGCACCATTTATTGATGAGAGCTGTAAATGTCTGCTAAAAACTTGCATTCATGATTAAGAGCTGGGCGCCAGAAATTACTTCCACATGAAATTAATAAATGTTTTCCCTGCAATAATTATAATAATGATAACAATACAAGGAGTTAATTATATTTATTAAACATAGGGAAATGGGAGATATCAAGTAATGAAAACGGCAATCTACCATTAATTACATTACACATTCATTATATGCAAATAAACAGTTAACTTATTCACGAGAATTGTTATGACAATGAAATCGCATCCAATGCAAACAAAAATTAAGCGGTAAATTAAATACAAATTAAACACGAAGCAGAGGAATAGCAGATCATTTACAATGATAATTAAGCTCAGTTCAGAGATTGAGAATCTCTTTATCTCGATGAAGGCCGTTACTGGGCTTTGTAACACAGTTTTGGGGTCTCGGCAGTTTCTAATAAAGAATTGCGGTAGCAAATAGTTGAAAATTTTACCAAGGAGCTGGTCCTTGGTGACGAAGGAGGCTTGAAGGATACCACCAAAAGAGATCTCCACAACAGATCACTAATTACCGGGAGGTAATTACAGCCAGACACGTCACTTAGTAAAACATGTGTGTATGAGGTCGCACTGATGCACTTATTGGCACTCTCGGCAACACACACAGCACAGCGGCACAAATTTGCACACGCCGCACACTTGTAATCAGCCCGTCGCTATGGAAGGCTGTCTTAGCCACCACGGGAGTCGAACTCACGTCGACTCCGCTCGGAAGCTCCCTCGCTCACACAAGCACCCGACGCGTCGGCGTCTCGAAGCACAGTCCCCTCCTCTCGCGTCGCATGGAAAGCAGAAAGCACATTAGTCTACATGAAACCACACAGGGGCTGTATTTGGTTTAAACACACACCCACTCTCTCTGGCACTACCTTTGTCCATCTTTGTCACACAATATGTTCGCCTCTCCCACCTAATGAAAAATTTTAGGCCCGAGACCTGTCCCTTCAAACCCCATCCAGTAAACACATTCCGAGGCGCTCGCTACCTGTGGAACCGTTACGGGCCCAGTGCTGTCCGGCACGCAGCATCTTGGCAGGAATATTTGCTTGCAAAATGAAGCATCCGAAATGCAGAATGCTTCAATATGACTTGTCTCGAATCACCCATGCACTCTGGCAACTTCGCTGAAATTCGGAAAAAGTGTTGGGGTTGGGGTGGGAGGTTAACTTCTCACGTAACAGTTTGTGACAACTTTGTTCGGTCACAGGGAGCTCGATAAAGTTAGCAACATCGCCGGTAGAGCGTAGCAGCAGCTGCGATTTTTTTATATGCCTTAGGTGGAATGCATGAAATCGAGTCAGAGTCTGGAGCGTAGGCTAAAAGCACGCCATGTCTTGTAATTATCGAAGATGCGTAAGGTGTCGTTGCGAGATGTATCATACTAATGAATTATTAAAGATGGCATTAATCACGTTACTATCCTACGACGAAAAATTTAATGTGAAAAATTTGTGAAAAATTTTGGAAGACTTACACCACATTTAAATATTTCGTAGCGACAAGAAAGTACTTAAGCATCTCGATCGAAGAAATTTAACTGTGATGTGTATATAGAAAAAATAAGTGGCTATTTAGTTGCAGTGTGAAAAATGCGTTTTACTGTTTTCCATGAGTTCTGTTCGAGGGTGAATTTAATTGGTCACACGGTGTAGTTT
The DNA here is from genome assembly GCA_031002005.1 of Vandiemenella viatica. Taxonomy (NCBI): domain Eukaryota; kingdom Metazoa; phylum Arthropoda; class Insecta; order Orthoptera; family Morabidae; genus Vandiemenella; species Vandiemenella viatica. The sequence goes on from CM061921.1 coordinate 24,646,541, forward strand.
CTGATTTGGTACATCTCACAGGAAGAATTAAAGCCCACGAAAAATCAGCAGATCATACTAATATTGAGCTTAGTTTAGCAACGCCTGGTAAAACAAACATTCAGAATCAGTTTAATTTTTAGTACCAACTCGCTATTGTTAAACTAGTGCCTATTGGGTAATCCAGCACTGCCTGTAGTTCAAGTCGTCCGTTTATTAGCTAATCAGTCATTTGATGTAAGAACGGAGTCTTTCCCGGCGTATGCTTGAAATGAAGTCTTCACGGGTGTACCGCCGGATAGTGCCCGGCGGTACACCCATGAAGACTTCATTTTAATCAGTCATTGTTTACCTATTGGGATATTGTAAAGTTTTTATCACGATTACTTCAATTTCAAAATTATTTCTTCAATCCGGTAGCACACGCAGGTAATGAGATATTCAAACGCGGTAAATTTATAAGTTGCAATATTCTTAGTCAAAACTGAGCTGTTCTTCCACCATCCTGCAATTCAACAATGAAGACCAGCAATCCGTCGAAAAATTTCAGTGTTGTCACTACCTAGGTGAATCACTTCGGCCCCCACTGCAAGTAAAACCAACTCCAATACAGTGGTAAATGATTGCTATTAAGAATACAAATAGTTTTGAATTACATAAGCATGTTCAAAACTCGAAGGTATCTTCCTTAGTGTTTTTTTTTTTTATATCTGCCGAAATTTCGTAACGCATACTGTGTGGCTGTAATGGTTACCTGGTTCCTAGCAATTCGTTTGTATTTAGTAGTAGTCAGAAACTGAGGAAACACACTCTAAGCAGAATCCAAGTGAGTCTAGACTACATTATAATAATGAACAAATGTAGATACGGTAGATAAAAATGACGCAAAAAGTAACACAATTTATAAAACTGCACCCAGTCTTAGACATCCTGATGAGCCATATTATTTTAGTAATGAAAAAATTAAATAAATAAATTAACTCGTATTGTTCAAAGAACACTATTTTGAAGATCGTAATCTTTTAAATTGAACTACTGGCCGAAATTAAGGATGCAATGGAAAGAGAACAAAATGAAGGAAAACTTAGAAAAACAATTTTCAGATGCAAGAGTAAAACAATAAAAAATGGAAAAAAGACTGAAAAGATATAATCTGACTTAGCGCTATGCAGACAAGTCTGGAGAGGTAAAACAATCGTCTTTTTTGCGATTAGACTCATTTTTTCCTACAGAAAAAGTGAAAGGTGATTATTTCAACAACCGGTAATTTATTTCACAAAAATGAAAACTTAAGTTTTACATATTCAGTTTACTAAGACAAATAAGGGCTACCTCGTATCTTAAAAAGCATTTTTTTTTAAACAGTTTTAAATGCTTCTGCACATTAGATGCTTTAAATGATTCCAACCATCCATCTGTGGATACTATGGTTTTTAAGCAACAAAAAAAAGTAATAGTAACATCCCTTAATTCTTAGATACATTCGCCTACATACAGGGTGATTCAAAAAAACGTGGACAAAATGACATGGTAGATCAGTCATACAATAAGAATCAAATATCGCATAGGAACAGAGGGTCGCAACTGCGATCCGGAGCCGCTACAGGGCGTCTAAAATAATTCTGACACAAAGAGAAGACAAAACCATTACAGATCATTTTATTGGTAATTACTCACTCACATGCGACTAAAGCAAGTCAAATGTTGAGCCCACAGCAGATGCTCAAAGTTTTTGCCAGATGCATCGGGACAAGCCCGGCATCTCCTTCGCATGGAACGGCGCACCTTCTCAAAGATACCAGATGTATCTCGAACACATCCGGCTGCCGCAACGATTTTTCCTGCCAAGTCTTCCGGCGTTACAACAGGTGTTTTATACACAAGTCCTTTTAAAAATCCCCACAAGAAAAAATCCAAGGGAGACAGGTCTGGTGATCGTGGTGGCCATGCCTCTCGTGGCTCTAGCGCCCTCTACAGGCGTTTGCGACCCTCTGTTCCTACGCGATTTTTGATCCTTATTGTATGACAGATCTACCATGCCATTTTGTCCACTTTTTTGAATCACCCTGTATAGTGTGCGCTGTAAACGCGTCCTTCACGTTTGTCAAAGTTACATATATGACACTCTAAACATTTCTTGTGACACTTCCAGGATAATATTGAACTACTGAGCAAGTTGTGAGTTACAGGAAAAAGACAGTATCTCTTTTGTACTGGTTTTAAAATACGTTGTATTTTCATTAAAAGCTTAAGTGAATAATAAATGAATATGATTAAAATTAAACATGTACACCATATCTTTGTTTTGCTTATTTCACAACTGTGGAAAACATTTAAAAATCAGCGTAATATCGTGTGATAACACTTTGTGAACTTGGCTAGTTTCCCGAGCATTTGGTAAATTTAAAGCTAAACTATTTACCTAGATATTACTTACTTCTGAATTTAAAAATGTCTATTGCAGTAGATAAGATTAACTCCAAATTTGCATACATCCCAGATACTGTCCTGAATACATTAGATAAACTTTGCCCTTGTACTCTTTTTTACAGAAGGCTATTGGATCTCAACCACTCTGCATCATACAGAATGAAACTGAATATCCATTGCCACAATGTAACACATAGACATGCAAGAGTAAGATAAGAAAAAATGAAAAATGAGATGACATGGCTTACCGGTATGTAGACAAGACAGTAGGGGTAGTTGCGATCACCGTCATGTTTTCCTACAGAACAAAATCTCCGCTAGAGAGTGTTTTAAAAAAATTGTAATCAATTAATTGTTCTTTATAACGATAGGAATACAGTAAAAATCATAGTTTAAGGGTTTTCAGTACATGCTTGATTAAATTTTAAATTTTATAAAAAACAGTATGAAATATTGGCACTTACTATGAATTATTTGCGTCTTACATATTTGCAAAAATAACTAAGAACGAAACAAAATTTATGTTTTCGTACTTCTTTTGACCACTCTTCTATACCAGCGGTTATAAAAATTGTATATCATGGTAATATCGAAATAAAAATGCAAAATTATAGGAAGGCCTTTCGTATTTAAACTAAGAGTCAAGTGCTTGTTTCATAACACTGAGCAAGTACTAACCAACTACAGCCTTGCAGCAACCAGCTTGCAGAATCTCTTTTTGGCAGGAAGAACAATTATTACTATTAAATATCTTACTAAAGAAAACATGAAACCGTGAAATTTTTATGGAAGATTTAAAGAGCGGTTTTGTGAGGAAATTATCCGAAACACAGGCGCCTATTCTCGTAAAAATAGTAAGACTTTCAAAGATGGTCACGAACATATTAAGAAAGTGCCACATTCTATATACGGAAACACTAAAAGCAATTTATTGAAAGTGAATCTTTTTGAGTGTGGTAGGGAGAAATTTGCTAGCGTTACGAGTTATGCGTCACGCGTTACACGTTAAATGCACATGCGCCGCAACGTTCTGGGCATTCACATGTAACGATACATTCATGCAAACAACTACTCATGTTAAACAGTAGATCATATTAAATGTCATACATACATTTCATATTTCAGTTATCATAAATTTTTGATTACAAAAGTACATGATACAAATTCTACAAATCAAACGGAAATAGAATAATAATAACAGTTAAAAATAGTAATATAAATTAATAATAATAATAATCTATATAAACACACTATCTCTAAATGTATATAAAATAAAACAGTTTTGATTTTTACAAATAACGTTTTTATTATAATGATGTCTCTCGCATCCTAGTGAATGTAAAAATGGTTATCAGATAATTTTGTCCAAGTTGTTGTTTGATATATAAGTTCTACAAGTCTACACACCAAATACATACTAAGGATCGATATAATACTTTATAATCAACCGAAGTGTGCTTTAAATTTTTGATAACTTCCATTTTTGTACAAGAATAACTTGGACAAAATTCCAATTTACTGTAAAAATGCAAAAAGATACTATCGTTCGTCCACTCGAATAAGAAATAAACATAAATAACACAAGGAGAAAACACAGAAACAAGTGTGAATGATACATAGAAGTTTCACTTCTTCCGCGTTTACATACTGATGCACACAATTTTTATTTTATTTTTTCCTTAATGAATACGCATGCTACCGGTAAGATCAGGGCTGCATTTATGCCCTATGGGCCCCTAGGCTATACAGTAGTGCGGTGCCCTGTTTGTAGTGGTGTAAAAATGTATGGACAACATTTCTTTTTTAGCTGTACTACTGGTCTAGGCGGGGTTAGGCCCCTCCGGGACCAATCAGCGGGGGCCCCTTCCGGGTTTGGCTCGGGCTCCCTTCTTTGTGGTGCAGGCCCCCTTTTGTGGTGCGGGCCCCTAGGCTACAGTGTGGGTAGCTTATGCTTAAATGCGGCCCTAGTTAAGATGGCGGAAAGATAAATTACTTGTTTTAGTATACATTAAAAATAATATATACGTATTTTGTTTGACATTCTGTAATAGTACCAGAAAGTGGCAGTTTTTAGTGAGTACACTGGATTCCTAGCACTGCAGACATACGTCAGATTTTCATGGCAGATAACACTGGTTTACAACCCATTGAGTCTTGCGGGGATGCAAGTTTAAGGAATCTATTTCTATAGACGAGATTTTTTTTTTCTTTCGACGAAGAATCAGTCAATTTCCATGCGCCCCCTATTAACACTCCTTTACATGAAGTCGGTAGGAATACGTGAAGCAGCCAAGGGAAAATAATTGGCCATTTAAATGTATAGATTTGGGCGAGGTTTTTTGCGGGTGTCATAATCCGTGGGGACGGGGTCGTAACGCCAGCCAAGAAGGCGGTTCCGGCGACAATTTGCATCCTGGCGCAGCTGGGGCCCACACAATGACATCTCCCATAACACTTGCCAGCTAAAGATGAGAATTCTTATAACAAGGGGCAGGAGCGGTTTTCACGTTATTGTGCGTCCTTCGTATATTTTAAGAGCTTGCGCTAAACAGAGATAAAGAAATTCTGTAATTTGATGTGTCCCTGATGCGGAATGGAAACTTGAATTATTTCCACAGATATAGTTATCGGGACACGTTATCAGCGTGAAATTATTGGTACAATTTCTTACAAGTATGTTTCAGATTCTTTCAATTAACTTTAACTGCCAACAGAACGACGTCTATAGGAGCATTTTTATTCTTACCTTGTTATCTTAACTGAAGCTAGGAAATAGCGTATAGATGTGAACTATCTCTCCCACACGGTATATTAAAAAAATCTCCCGTGTATTACTATTAAAGTTGTCCCCGAACTCAGTGTCCTTTGTGGATTTATAAGCAACATATTGGCAGTCTGTGAAATATCGCTTATTACAATCACTGAAATATTACAAATAATTACAACAGTAATCCCACTGAAAATCTCTACTCACGAAATTCACAATATATATATATATATATATATATATATATATATATATATATGCCTGTACAATAACTGGGGTATAGCAGGTAAATATATCATTATTAAAAATGTGTCTTTAATAGCCACCTTGTTCGTACAGTAGTTATTTTATAAAATGTTTGCATCCTCACCTTAAAAATACCAATCCTGTGAAGTTTGTGCTGTTATATTTAACTTCAAAATGCAAAAAGCAATGTCAGTATCTATTATGACCGCATTAAAGCTTACATCATTTAGTGAGTTATGATAGGCGTTCTGTCTATAATGGATCTTCTAATATTTTATTATTTCGTTTCCCCATTACCAAATTCCTATATTAACCATGCCACGTATCAAACTTAACTTACAGCTATGTACTACAAACCTTATCGTGTAATAATTACAATAGCTGTGTGTTTAACAGATATTGTCTTCGCTTTTATCGTTGTTTCAGGTGTGAAAACCAGATGTAATCATTAATCCTAAATAAAAGTGTTATATATTTTTAACACTGAATATGCATTCGTTTCATCTACTCCGATGCAGTGATTAAAATTAACTTGCACTTGTTTCGAGGAAAAAAACTAAAAAAAAAAAAAATTAAAGGAATAAGTAATTATTTTAATTCCAATTTTCTTCTCAGACCATTCTATATGAAACCTATTCAAATTTGATACACTATTACAGCATTTACGATTTTTAATAATATTTGTGCTGTGTGTTTATTATTTCCTCCAACATACGTTCACCAAACAAGAATATGAAATAATGAATTGCTAAACTTTTGCAGGATACGATTTCATGCAAGGTAAGCTGTTTTGTATTCCCGACAAAAATTTGAAAGAAACCTGCCTCGTTTCTGGAACTACCATTTCGCATTCATCTCCCACTGTAAAACACACACATGGATTCGAAAGAATTCCTGTAACTTGGGTACACTCATACCTTGAACGCAGTGTCGCATTGATGTCCTGTGGCTGCAATTCGATTTTAATTTTGCGTGACTTGTTGGAATCATTTCAGTCAGACGTCTGTTTAAATCAAGATATGGCAATTTTTTTCGCTTTGATAAATTTCAGCCTAATGGATCTCATTAAATTGTTATTTTACAAAATAAATGACGATGAACAGTGAGATGAAAGCCAAACAATCAGTATCGAAGTTCTGAGGTGATGTAAGGACATCGCGTCATGTGTTACTTGATTAAGATGATATAATATCAAATTAACTTATAATTTGTTAGACTGGCAAAGTAAGTAAGAATTATGAGTAACATTTATGAATAACGGTTACAAAAACCGGCTTACGCTTTCTCAGCAGTGATGTCCAGTATGCTTCTATGAAGTAAATTACATTTTCCCATCGCATAAATGAAGTGAAAGTTGAAACTCTAACACACATTCATCTCAAGCACATTAATGCAAATTTCGGTATGTGTTTTCATACCAAAAACCAAATTAATAGGAAAAAGTAGTAAAAATTATAATCGGAAACTTTAAAATTAAATTACTCTAAAAATTAGGCAGGAAACAGATAAATCATGTTTCATGAAAGTCATTACTGTGCGAGTATTTATACTTAACTACAGTTTCGAACAACTACCATTAAGCAACAATAAATATTAACTTCCATTTAGCATGTTGTTATTAAATTCGTATTTCAGTAATACAACTCAACTATATCAGACAGATAATTAGTTCATGGAGTCCCGTTAAAGAAGATACAATGGCTGGGCTTAAGTTGCAGTGGTTTAAGTCACTTTTTCTTTATTTTCCAGAATTTACGTTATACAAAAGATACTTTAATAAATGTAATGCTAGAATTTTAGAAGTTTCAACTGGATCCATAATTATCATAGATCTGAACTGTGTATGTAGAATGGTTACATTTGTGTCTACTGAAAAGGTGACTAGTACCACTGTCAACAATATAGATTTAAATTTCGTTTTACATATTATCCACACGTTGGAAGCGAAACATCTTTTTGTCTCAGTGCTTCTCGGAATATTTGCTATGCCTCAATCCAGTGCATTGAGTGGCAACTTTTTTTTTCAACAATTAGCCTTGCTTCGATTTTAATCGTTTGCAATTCTCCTACTCAATCCATCATTATTATTGACACTTTTCTCACGTAAACTCTGATTGCTATTATCTTGTGTCGTCATCTTAAGTGTCCCATATTCACGTCACAATTACGCATTACATTTTTTGTCGTTCACTTAAAATATTTATTTGTTCGAAAAAGCTGAATCATATGGACAGTTAACGAATTTATTTGTATAATCTATGTTGTAAAATTAACACTCAGATCACAATGCACTTTTTGTACTCCATATATAAGACAGGGCTTTCAGCTGGTTTTTTATTTGTTCGTATCTAATTTTATCTCCACAATGTCATAATTTTTTCCACATATTTTTCTCGCATATCGCTACCATGCTCGGTAATATAGCTTCACTCTATAGGCGTTGCTATTCTAAAGCTATCTACAGGTTTTAAAGATACATTTCCCTACATATGGCCATAGCATGGTGTAGCACGTAACTGAATTTTATCGAATTACCTTCAGTTTTTTCTGGCTTTACGCCTTGTCAACGTCAAGGTCATTAGAAGCGAGAAGGACTGGGGGAAGGAATTCTGTCATGGCTTTTTGAAGAAACCATCCTGGCATTCGCTTGGAATGATTTGGGGAAACCTTGGAGAACTCAAATCTGGATAGCCTGACGGGGATTCGAACCGACGCGTCGCGACGTCCTCCCGAATGCGAGGCCAGAGCGTTAACACTCACCCAAGCGTATTACCTTCAACGTTTCAGCTAATGATCAAAAAGTACTTACACTTCATACTTCATGAGACGGTGTTAGGCACCGCGATAATTAACCAATTCATCTTGTCGCCAATTAACGATTTTTTCCTTAAATCACTTCTTCCTCCAATTTACAGATTGCTGTCGTTGGCACCCAGAAGGTTTTACCTTCCCCCAAAGGTTACTGGTTACTACTGTTCTTGGCTGGATTAAATAGTTCTACCAAATGACAACACTGACGATTCGATTTTCAATTCATATTTTTTGCTTCGTAACTTCTAAGATAACATAAGGCACCACACTTCTCCAAAGATTCTAAAACACAAACACACAAATATTCCAACGATTAAACTCACAAACACACAAATATTCCAACGATTAAACTCACAAACGACTGTAAAACCGACTTACAACTTACTCTGCTCGCTGTCTCCGCGCAATTAAATAAGCGCCGGAGTATTAACCAGAAAGCCACAAAGAATATCGACAGACATTTTTCAACAATACTTTAACAATTAAATCCATAAAAAAATAATTACAAATTATACAAGATCACTTACAATCATTAGAAAACACATTGAAATGAAAATTAAAGATATTCGCAGACATTTACACGCAAAATTATCCACATCCAAACAGTTTAGAACTGATGCAATGTTGCTGCAGGCCATGTTTCCGCAGTTGCTTAATTAATTACCAGTTGAAAGATAACGCCAATGCAACTGTTTCATTTATTTATTGATGCGTCGTACGTGTTTCACCTCTCATCGAGGCATCATCAGCGACGAATAGAATTGTTCTCAAAACATCGTAGTTCACCCCAACACTTACAGTTACAAACTTTTAATTTACCTTTCATCCATAATATCTCCTTGACCGTATCACATATCATTTACACAGTTTCTCTCCATAAAATACATGATGAATACACACAAACTCACAATTAATCACACACAAAGATATACAAATCCATAATTAATCAACTCCCATCTTACTATACATAATTCTTAAAACAAATTTTCATAACAGGGCTGAATCTGAGGGCTGTTATAACTGGCTTAAGCAGAAAGTCTTTAAACAGAAGTGCAAAATGTTTAAGTTAACGCTACAGGTACGTTACATGCCACAGACGAGAACAGTTAAATACTAACCTTTATTTGTGCAGTTCTGATCATTATTACTGAAGGTTGACGCAATAACAGCTATAATGAATTTAACACAATACATTTGCAATACTATGCTCAACACAGAATAACTCTAAAGCGTAAAGACGTATGAAAAATCGAAATCTGGCTGTAAATCGTAAATTTCATCTATTACGATATTTTGTTGATAACATCATATGTAGAGCAAGAGGTAAAGTCAGGGTAGTGTGCAGGACTATGACATTCAGGAAGACAAATTATGCAGAATGTAACATAGCAGTTCATAAAAAATAAATAATATTATATTTTTAAACTGATGAAGGGAGTTGAAGGAATTAATTTAAAAATTTTAAAAAGAATAGCAAATCTAACATAGATTGTTTGCTCCGATGTGTTTGAAAATATAGGATCTCTGGAAAAAGAAGAACAGAGGAATTGTTGGTAGAGCTGGCGAGTAAGACAGATTAATCTTGCAGCGGATTAAGTTTGGAAATAATAATATTTGCATAATGAGAAGTTCGAACATAATATCTGCAGAGAGAAAATTGGTAGATCTTGAGTAGAAAAGAACCTGCAAATCTTCAGGAACAAACTTAATTCAAGATTATTACAGACACGGTCGTTGTTGGTATGAGAAGATATCAGGCAGAACAAACAAAAAGAAATAAATTACAAAGGATACAATATTAATTCTTTCTATAAAATATATTTATTTCATATCGCAACAAGTATAATAATGTGACAAGAGGGAACAAAGAAAGAGACCAACGAAAGTGTAAATATATAAACCTGCAACAACTAGCGTATATCTGCCACCACATAATGTTGTATAAGAATGAGCTTATAGTGTTGACAACTACTGTCGAGCTAAATTTTGGGGGGTAGTAAAACTGGCTGAAGTGGTGGTGATACAGGGAACTAGCCCCGGCACAGAGACCGAAGTACTCGTAAACGCGGATATACGCGCGAGGCCAGATAACGTCCACTTTATAGTTCCCGATTGCGTTTATCGACGTTGTTACTGCTAGTCTTGTAGACACTTGGCCCACTATTGACAGCGCTATCAAATATTCACGCCGTAATTGACTAATTCCGATTGCAATCAGACGCGGAGCCGTAAAGTGGAATCTCAGCTTCCGTGACGATGTCCCATAACGGGCAGGTGTCCCCACAACATGACCTGTAATGACCTAGGGACATGCACCTCGTTGGCCCACACAGGCTATAATTTTCCGGCTTGCTGAACAGACAAACATCACCTGTAGCCAATAAAGCTGCCAAATCGCGTCGATAAACCCCTTATGCCTGGCCACACCCTCTTCCACACCGGCGAATTCTTTATTAAAATAATGACCGCACAAGTGCAAGCAACTGTCGGTGTAATGCGTCATCCACCCTCAAGCCCTATTCATTGCTTGCCCTTTACGTTTAAATTTTAACTCGTCACTTTGACATACATCATTATTATCTTCCTACTTTTACGAAATTCGACACCGTATACAAGTGAGACATTATGAGAGAAATTACATTTAAAATGGAAACATTCTTCCATAGATCCACCTACGGCTGTATGTTTTAAGTATAATTTCTTTGTGATTGCGTGTCAAATAGTTTATTAAGATTGCAGTAACAATACGATATGACTCAATAATTTTGTCGCTATCGAAACTTGGCACTCCAAAGATAGTAGAGTCATATTCTTTACTAGATTTCACTGTCTGTTCGTTCCATAAAAAGTTTTCATTCACCTGTATTGTCAGAATTTGATATTTTTGTTACTTCGAAACCCTTATATGCTACGTCCAGGGGCGGATCCAGGGGGGGGGGGGCTAGGGGGCTCAAGCCCCCCCCAAAAGTATCTTGGTCCACCCCCGACAATGTAGTTTTGAGACCTTTAAAAACTACCTTTTTCCCGACTCAAGCCCCCCCCAAAGCCAAAATCCACTGAAGGCAAGCCCTCTGAACCAAAATTCACTCAAGCCAAGCCCCCCCCCAAACCAAAGTCCGCTCAAGCCCCCCCAAAACAAAATCCTGGATCCGCCCCTGGCTACGTCTAATTATTAAAAAAAAATGTAACAGTTCTTCTTGTAATGTTGCATTAAGTTACGCGTCATATAGAAGACTGTACGAAAAGTTATCGTCCTTGTTTCTAGGTATAATTCTTTATTTTGAGGGTATAGTAATGTTGTGAGAAACATACATTCTTTTATACAAAGCGTTTTTTTTTTTTTTTTTTTTTTTTTTTGTGGCTATACGCTTTGTGAAAATCGCGGTCATTATAGGCGGGATGGGGGTGGTGACAAGGAACGGGAAGAAATTGGGCCATGACCATGAGGCATTCGCCTGGAGTGATTTTGGGAAACTATGCAAAACCCAAATCTGGATGCCCGGACGGGGATTTAAACCGGCATCCTCCCGATTGCAGAGCCAGAGCGTTAGTCGCTCACCAAACACGCTCGGTCAAAGCGATTATCATCAAATTTGTGTGAAATTACGTGCTTTGTTAAAAAAATAATGCATCAACCACGAAAATGAAACCGAATACTTACCAGAACACCTCAACTGATTCAAACCATTCCGTCTGGGTGTAGCATTTTTTACAAACAGCAGTGCAAAATCGTGTGCTGTTGTACCCTACAAAGATTCAAATTTGAATATTATGTCATAAAGAAAAATATCTGCAATAAAGAAATAACATCATTGAAATGTTGCAACAACTGCATTTTTATGGCATTACGCCTCGTCGACGTCGATATCATTAGAGGCAGGAAAGGATGGGAGTCAAGGACCGGCAAGAAAAACGGCCATGGTCTTTTGTAGGAAGCATCCCGGCATTCGCCTGGAATAATTTGTGGAAACCATGGAAAACCCAAATCTGGATGCCCGGACGGAGATGCGAACCCACATCTTCCTGAATGCGAGGCCAGAACGTTCAACTGCTTTTAAAACAGCAAATATAATTAATGCAGTTGACGATTCCTTCGTAAAATATGTTTTACTGCAAATATTTCCCTAAGTTGTTCCGACACTATGTATGCTCATCTCATACACGACAGTTAAAAAGGAAGGCTGTAAAATGGTGACGAGTTGGCTGAAATTTTCTGGGATTAATATTTCACAGTTACTACAATGGAGGAGCCGGTAACGCTAATTTATATCGCCGGCTCGCAATAAAACTGACCGACTGTCCGTCATTGTTGGTCCACATTTTACGGCAGCAGTAGTAACATGCGACATCTGCCGACTCGTTCTTACTACTCATGTCTGCTGTCTGCATTAAACAGCTACGTATTAGAGGTAAATAGCAATGTTTTTGACTTTAAACCCGCTACAGCTTAAAGCATGGCTCACAGATGATTCAAGAGTAATTAGAGTATTGAGTGTAATTAGGGCTTTGTTCGGGTTTTTCATAATAAGTTTCATGTATTGCGTAATGTCAGAATTCACACCCAGGAGAAATTAATGTCACACAGAACAAGAAGTCGAAAACGCGTCAAGGTATTGCACCAGAGTTAATCATTCCGCCATGTTATATATAGAGAACAGCCGCAGATCGAGGCTTTTTCACAAGTGATTGTCTTAGGGGTGCGCTCGCTTGGTAGCAAGTTTTTAATCCATATCAGCATTGAGAATAGTGTGTGCGTGTCACTGTTGATAAAATCAGCTGAGTTTGACATTTTTTGGTTGTTGGAAGTAAGTGTTGGTCTCTCACTACTTTACTTCGGAGGGGAAGACTTTCTTATATTCGTTTCTATAGTACATCGAGTCAAAGTAATATGCCAAGTCATTAAACTGTAACCGGAAATGTTTATTTTAACGCTTCGTCGACATCGAGGTCATTAGAGGCTGGAAAAGAAGGGAGGTAAGGAACGGAAAGGAATTTGGCAGTGGCATTTTGAAGGAAGCCTCTCGGCATTAGTGATTTGGGGAAACCATGGAAAACCCTGATCAGGATTCCCGGACGGTGATTCGAACCCGCTTCCTCCAGAATGCGAGGCCAGCAACAAGAAGAGGTCATTAGTCAGGTTAGGGAAGTGAAAACGGCAATTTAGTTAATTTTCGACTCTCAGATTTTGCGGAGCAGTAAATCACACAGATTAGTCCGCTGTTTATAGAATCGTTTATGATGTAAAATGCCAAAGTTAGAAGCAGTGGATAAGCTATTACGTGTAATTGAAGAAAGCGTTTTATTTAATCATAGTGCAACATATGCAGTGAAGGATAGAAACTTTAAATTCTGAAAGATGCATGATAGCTGTAATTTTCCAACAAGTAGGCAAATGATTGAAAGAAATTTTTTAGAGACAGTTAGAGAAATATTTAAGAAGCTATAAGAAATTATTTCCTATCGTAACAGAACTGAGTTTTTGTTTCGAGAAGAAAAATTAATTACCCAAATAAATCTGTTGCATGGAATCTTCTGATTGAAATTTAAATATTATACTGGTCGAGGAAGGTTGGAAGAGGCTACAAGAGGAACCGTTGTAAGTGAGAAGATTGAAAAGGTAATCGCACAGCATTGTAGTTTTAAATAGTTTCAAATCGTGGGTGAGAAAGTATAACGATAGTTTCAGAAGTGGTCTGAAAAGTTGTCTGCTTCGAACATAAATTTGAATGTGCTGGCAAGCTACGAAACTAGTAATTTCAAAAACATGTTGTGATCACCATTATCTAGAAAGAATTATGTTTTAACATTCCGTAAATCTTTTTTTCTTTTTTTTCTTTTTTTTTTTTTCAACTAGGTATGAAAGTTGGTGTTAACCTTTTTAATCTCCAGATTTTGTATCAAAGCCTCTCTGTAGTGCGTATTGAGTGAGGGCATATAACACTTTTTACGGCGATTCATTCCTCCGTCGGATGAGTGAGTTAGACATGGGCATACCACCCCCCCCCACCACCAATGATGCTTTTCGGAAGAGTAGGTTTCACCCTCACCCACATCACTCCGCACTGGACTGAAAACACACCATCTCGGTAATTCGAACATACATGTAATACTTACCGACACTTTCTCACTACGAAGGTATCATAAAACCACCCCAGTTACATCTCCTGAGGAATTTGCTATAAAGTGGTTATAACCACAGTGGTAACCAATTACGCTCGTTACCTGGTATGCACTGATCTTTATAAAGCAATGAAACAAACATTGTGTATGCAGGTATTATGGAGGGTAGCCCCTTCTATAGCAACTTACAGTAGAGATGTATCTGGGTTGGTATTCGGTTCCGATCCCAAGTATGAAACTTTCCTAAGTGTTACTGCATCTGTGGATGACAGTAATAGTGTGTGTGTTCAGTGTTTTTGCTGTGGATACAGAAAGAAACGTATATTTTTTAATGCTTTCCTACTTGCTTAATTCCCCGTTAGTATGTTTTTAGGCACAGGTACGAAAATAACAAATTTATCACTGACCATTTAAAATGAATAGCTCAAGTATAAATAAAACTAAGTTCTTCAATATGTAGATACTCACAGCGTCAAAATAAATGTATTGTGAATGACGTCCTTGGGGATCGATTTAGTGATTCACACACCACTCAGTGGTATAATCAATACAAAATCGAATATTTACGTGTTCGGATTATTACAGGCACGACTGATTCCTGAACTTTGTCTTTGTACGTACCTGAGTCTTATTTGCATATCACTGCTTTTAATATAAACTCACAAGAAAAATGTATAGAGAAGAAACGGTGGCCATGACCAGAGCCCAGCATTGTTCGTAGCAAACACAATTTTTCTGGCAGACCATCATCACCTTCAGATAACCAAAGAAGAAACAATCCAACCGTCGTGCATAGAAAACAAAAATCGGTGGTATACCCGCAAAGACTGCGTAACTGCACGCCCGGAATGTATCTGATCTCCCACAGTTACGATATTTTCTGACTCCTTGAAAATAATACCTTAGTGCTCCACGATGCACTATGTCTTAGCGAGGCATGGAAACCAGCCTTGGCAACTCTACGCAGAGAGAAAAAAAAAAGAATTGTAATGAAAGACTAAAAATGTTAAGATGTTATTACCTTTGCATAAATGTAATGTTAAACCCAAAATTGTTATTAGCTAAACGAACAAAAATGTAAGAAAATGGGGCAGATGTCACAGCAAGAGTGGCAGGCACCTCTACCCATATACAGCTAATCCCACAAAAGGAATTAGCAGAAATTTCATGCGCTCGGGCTGTCTCAGTATCAGATGGTCAGCCGACCTGTGCAGATGTCTCGACACCTGATGAAGACGACGGAGCTAGTCGCCGAAATATCGTGTTTTCAAAACACTATCCGGCGGTACACCCGTGAAGACTTCATTTCACTGCCGTAGAGTTGCGCATTGACTAGGAACACTGTAAAGAAATAAGCAGATATCAAGATCTGACATTGGCAGCCAAGCTTCTTAAGTTAAATGTCAAGATTTCAGTGATTTTTAGTAGAAATTTTTTTATGTATTAAGAGAGACAGTTGGAAAATATTAGCAGTTTGCAGGAGTCATGAAACGTTTTTGAGTATAAGAATCAGTAGTATTCAAAATCAACGAAGCTACGAGGAAAACATGAGCACAACGTCAAATAATAATACAAGACTCTCCTAAAAGGACGACGTAATTTTTTCTCCAGATGTCCCACTTAGTCAATTGTAGCTTTCCTCTAACGCAGGTATTATTTACCAAACAACTTTTTATGATCAGGTGATAAAAAGACGCAAAATCTATCTTCAAATTTTGTTGAATTGTGACAAATCTTCTAAAGAGGATAGTGAAAATTGTATCATATTTCTGGTTTTTATGCGTCTGTATCACATTTAATGAATTAATAGGTTAATGAAACGAAGATACTTGATGAGCAGAGAGAATAATTTCGAAACAGTCTGACAGAAACAGTTAATGTTATCTTTTTTTTTCAGTTGCTTTTGTTGTCCGTACTTTATATGCAAAATTATAACCCTAGGTTCTGCACAGCTTTCAGTTGGGAGAAAATACCACGCGTTGTCCCTTGAGAACGTCTTTTACAGATTCATAAAAAAAAACTAGCAGACAGAACATGTAGAAGAGGAAAATTCCCAGAGTTGCCAACATATTCTCTTACATCTTCAGCTTGTTTACTCATTTCTTGTTAAACCTCTCATCTATAGCTTCTTAAAACATCGTAAATAATATAGTAGCTATTTCTGAAATAAAATAGGCTAAAATATCATGATACATTACGTCAAACAACATCCATGAATAATCAAGACGCGAGCATTATGGGACGCAAACAAGCGGCCCACCTGACGGCTGAATTATTAACCTCTCCTCTGACGCTTGCACGCTACTCAGATCAATCCAGAGATAGCATTGTAACTTTCATACAATCGCATTCCAAGTCTCTGCGTCTGCCCCAAAAAGTCAAAGGACGGATTTGAATGAGTGGGGCGTCTGCTCTATAGAAACGTCACGTTTTAATTGCTTGCTCTGTACTCGGAGATAGCAGCAGCTGCCACCAATGTCAAGCAGTACTTTCATTTACGACTAGCCAGCCAGCTCCTGTTATTTACTGCACAGCTTTGTATCCATCTGTTGACTCTTAAGTCTGCTGCGAAACTGAACTTTTGTCAGTAATAACTAAATACACTGAAGAGTCAAAAGTCATTGGGTACCCCCTAATATTTGTGTGGGAACCTCTTTTGTCCAGCAAAGTGGGTGAGCGGTAATACAGTGGACTCGCATTCGGGAGGACGTGCCTTCGAATCCCCGTCCGGGTATCCAGATTTGGATTTTCCTTGATGTCCCCAAAGCACTCCAGGCGATTGCCGGGATGCTTCCTGCAAAAGGCCATGGCCGAATTACTTCCCGTTCCTTGTTCCCACATTGCCCCCAGTCCTTCTCCGCGTTTAATGATTTCGACAGCGATAAGGCGTAAAGTCATATGCAAGAAAATAAAATCAAATAAAGTGAAAAAAGGAAACATGCCACATACCACTTTCTCGAAATACTTGAAAACGAAGACTTTATCTCAGCAACACGAATAAGTCTGGTATCTAAAACAATTATCTGATAAATACCCTCTTTTTCAACCACAGACTTCTATGTATACAGCGAAAGAAACATTGTACATAAATTCAAAAATTACCTGACACCCTCCAACATTGTTATTGTTGCTTTTTATGCGCTTGATCTGTAGACATAGCAAATCAAGGTAAAAGACTTGCCAACAAGATGACAGCAGCACAATCTTAAGGTCTTGTTTGATTGTTCTGGTGGCTCAGTGGTTATGGTGTCTGACTGGGAATCGAAAGGTCCCCGGTTCGAGTCCTTGTCCTGGTGGTAATTTTCATAGGCGCTTAACTTGACCTTCACCCGTGACATAGCTTGCTGTGCAATGTGAAATATGCCACAATGCTTCCATGGTTCGGATTCCACATTAAATCGTAGGTTCCCAGTACCCCGTTGACTACCCGGTCAGGTTAAGGTGGCTACGACGGGGACTGAATGCACAACTAACCCCGTCATCAGGTCACTACAATCACACGGTATAGTAATTATTATTATTATTGATCTTATTTGATAATAGCAAGATGTCTGCTGTAGATTTCAGGAAGGTGAAATGAACAGTGTTATCCTACACACTAAACAGCATAATTTGCGGAGAAAGATAACGAATTCTATCTTCCTACGTCCCATCTACAGTTGCCTTCAATTAAAATCTATCGTTGTTGCCAGCAGCTTTTCACACTTTGCTAGCCAATTTATTCAATAGGCGTAAACTCAACAGGCTCACATATCAACGACGGCGATGCTATCATTCTAATTACGGGTTCGTCCCGTTTTCGGTGATCATCTAAGCCAATCAAGAATAATCCACCACGCCTAAACGGAACATGGTGCTTGAGCTGTAATGGTCTGGTATCACATTCGGAAAATCGTAGGTTTGAACCCCGTTCGGCTTCCCAAATTTGGTTTTTCCGTGGTTTTCTGAAACCACTCCATGGGAGTGGTTGTTTCAAAAGGCCAAGGCTGTAAACCTTCCCACTTCCTGACCCCAGTCCATTACCGCCTCTAATGACCATGATGTCTACAAGGCGTAAAGCATTCAGAAAAAAAGCATGCCCAAGGAGAGCAAAATACGTCTCTTATTCTTCTTCCTAGTGTTTTCTTGCTTTTCTGTTTATTTCCGACAACTACGTTTACCTTCCAGGTTGTTGCGAGAGATTGTTATTTGTCTGTGAACGATGTTAGTTATGTTCTGTAATATTTGTATATTTTGTTTGAAACAGTGTAGGTATTGAGGTAGAAATTGCGAAATGTACCAGCATTCATCTAGATGATTACGGATGACCTCATAAAAACCACCGGGGCTATATCCTGTTGCCTTCCCAACCATAGCTAGTGTTTCATTGTTTGTCTGTAAGTGTAGGTGACAGTATATCGTAAATGAGGATGAAATGAGGGAGAGCGTCAAAGTCGGTATCAGCACTTCAGTAGTGCATAAGATCGATGTTTCTGTCGACGTTGAGAATTCTTCTCGAATGACTAGCCGAGTGAGCAGGGTGTTTTCATTTCAGTCTCTTCATTAGTGGTTTTTCTAAAAGAAATCGACGCTGCAACCAAGTCTCCATCAAATGACGAATCATTATCAACAGGGTCGTATGATCTCATGTTAAAAAAATAACCCAGGGCTTTGGTGTACAATAGTAATGGCTGTGTGTTGTCTCCATTACCTCTACTAACCTGCTGGCAAACTGGCTAACATTCCGTAAAATGACTTAGCGATTACGACTCCAAAAAGTCACTACACTCATTCCACGTCATATTAATTATTTTAAGAGATATTTGTTGCTATGACATTTAATTGCCGTTCATTCGCAATCCCGAGTAATCTTCTTCTTCTTAAAAGATTTATCCATTTACTCGTAAACCGAGCGTGGTGGGCGAGCGATAATGCTCTAGCCTCTCATTCGGGATTCAAATAAATCCAGATTTTGGTTTTGCATGGTTTCCCCAAATCACTCCAGGCTAAGGCCGGGATGGTTTCTTCAAAATTCCATAGCCAAATTCCTTACCGTTCCTTCGCTCCAGGCCCTTCCCACTTCTAATTACATCAACTTAGACGAGGCGTAAACCCAAGCGCAAAAAATAGACGCCTTCCATAATTTTTTTGTGTCTGTCTTTTCTTATGTAGAGCTATTTTCCTTCCTCCCAGTTTTGGCTTATAATTTTGCATCACCTTTGGTAAAAATGTAATGGCATTGTTGGACGAAAGATCGCGATAATTGTTCGGCCGCCGTGTGATAAAGTTTCGATTAGACAAACATTTCCCTCTGGCGTGGCTGCCGTACTGTGTAAAGGGAACCTACGTCTTCACATGGAATCCGAACCACGGACTGTTCTAGCGTACTTCCCATAAACAAAGCAAAGCTTTGCCAGAGTTGAAGGTCAGTTTAAAGGCGCGTAAAAATTCCAACGGAAACCGGGATTCGTACGGGGGCCTTCTGTTCCCTACCCACGAAACTTAGGAGCCATCCATAAATTATGTCACACGAATTTCATGATTTTTTTAACCCTCCCTCTGCATGTCACAGGTGGTCACATTTGTGTGACCCCGCCCCCCTCTCCTAGCGTGACGAGACATACTTTGGCAAATAATTTAGAAATTATCAAATTAAAACAGCACATTCAAAATTATTTTTACATTTCTATTTAAAATATTTATTATAAAGTCTACAATAAGTCAAAGATTTTAGAAAATTGACAGAACATAAATAAAATGATTGGTACAAAATTTAATCATGGATTTTTAACCCATTGTTTTATATTATTTATGAAATCACGTAATTCTTGATTTGGATAATGTTAGGAACATTCGATGTGTCAACATCTCCATCATCCATCCATATATAGTCATCGTTTATCAAACAAAGAACATCTCTGTCTCGTCTAGCTACAATTCCTTGACGACGAATCTTACTTGTTAGTGAAGGGCAAAACCTCTTGTTGTCTCTTATGTGATTGTGTTGGTTAGTGGCTTGTATGATGAAAGATATAGATCACAGATATCACACCGTCGTTTAAATAAGTATGCAGAACTCGTATATTATCAAATCCATAAAGGCGGTATTGTATTTTCGGCGGTGAAACCGCTCGGCCGCCACGAGCCAAACAGTGATACAATTTATACATATGACGTCACGAAGCTTATGACTCGTCCTCCTCCCTTGTCACATGATGTCACACTTTCTTGACCCCTTCCCTTCCCCTTAAAGTGTAACGTAATTTATGTATGGCTCCTCAGCAACTATGTGAGTCCGGTGACACATGCTCCATCCATTTCTTTCTGTATTTAATTATTCCCTCGTTTAAATTTAAAAAAATCAATTCTTCCATTTTTTTCAATTCTTTTCTTATCTAGCAAAGTGAAGGCAGCCATTGCTCTCAAAAATCTCATCTCAGCACCGAGCGTTGTGGGTGAGTGGTTAACGCTCTGGCCTCGCATTCGGGAGGACTCCCGTTCGAATCCCCGTCCGGGCATACAGTCTTTGGTTTACCATGGTTTCCCCAAATCGCTCCAGGGGAATGCCAGGTTGCTTCCAGGCCATGGCCGAATTCATTCCTGTCCCTAGTCTCCTATCCCATCCCGCCTCTAATGACCTCGACGTCGACGAAGCGTAAAGCCGTAAGTCAAAAAAAAAACCTCATCTCAGCTGTTCCTTTCGGCTTTATTTGGTTTTTAGTCACTGCCCGTGATTCATAAACATATATTGCCACAGTCATCACCTTGTAAAATTTCATCATTGTGTCTCGCTTGGTGTTTTTTAAAATTTCTTTTAATTATTCCACAGAGGTACAGAAATTTCTTTATTTTGGTACCAACACCATGATTTCTAGTGAATATTATCCCATGTCCTAAACATAAAAATTTGTTAATTTATCCTCTTATTCTGTCATTAATAAAAATAGTAGCCCGGATTGGTTCGTCACCTTCCAATGCCGTTACTTCCATTTTATCTGAGGAATGTAATCTTCGTAAATGAATAAGGCTTTCATATCAATAAACAGCTAACAAACCAGATGATGTAAAAAGTAAGAAAATCTTATCTAAAGAATAATTAATTATGAAGCTAGATGCTGTAAATAGTATTTAAAAAAATCTTAATCGCAGAACAGATAATTTATTAGGTTCTCTGTCACTGTATTCATAAAGATAGTATCCATACATTTTCCAGTTTAAGACCTGCTACTTTTTGGAGCGCTAGGGGACGTTCTTTAGTTTTATGGTCAAGATATTTTTAGTCGTCGGAGAGAGAACGATTTGGGCGACCCCGGAACGGAACAAAAACTTGGGAGCGGTACGGGACAGGCGGGGAATATATTTTGTGTTAGAGCTAGCTGCTATTAACGCGGCAGCGCGCTGGGCACAATGCCTTCCTCATGAATACTCAGCTCCTTGCAGAAGCATTAGCCACTGTCGGGCTCCCTCGTGGCTGTGATTAGAGCCGCTTTACGAGGCCGCGCAATACGAGCACTTTCCTACAGGCAACCATATACGACCAGGTCCTGGGGAAAGTGATTAAGGAAATCAGAGTCGGGCCCGCCCACAGGAAATACGCAGCCCAGAGTTCTCGTTATGTCAGCTGCAATGCTGAGTCCCGTCTGATTTAAAGTACTGCATAAACAGCCAGCTCCTTAGCATATAGATGCCAAGGCTCCGGCGCAATGTTGACGAGTCGCATTTACAATTCCGTTTGTACCAGTGCTGCAGCCAATTGTGCACAAAAGGTGCTCATAAAGGCAAACAAACTTAGACAAAAGATTTCTCAGTCAGTTTTACGGAGGTTGTATTAAGGATAGCATGCAACTTCCGTCCAGAAATTGGTAGTGTTAGTTCCTTTCTGACAATAACAGGAAGGAAAATTGCAGAACGATACCCAATTGATTGACAGGTACGAGCGTGGTGGGTGAACGGTAACGCTCTGGCCTCGTATTCTGGAGTACGCGGGTTTGAATCCCCGTCCGGGCTTCCAGATATGGGTTTTTATGGTTTCCAAAGATCACTCCAGACGATTGCCGGTATTCTTCCTTCAAAACATCAAGGCTGAATTACTTCCCGTTCCTGGCCCCCAGTCCTTCGCCACCTCTAATGATGTCGACGAGGCGTAAAGACAAGTTAGCGTCTATGAACCACGTAGCTCCACATTTTGGCCTCCTGTGAACCCCTCCACCCTCCCCCCACGTAGCCTGACGTGGCTTTTGCCTCTATCCCCCCCCCCCCACCACGTAGCACGTAGCTTTTTCCTCTACTGATTCCAGAAGACACTTTGTACTGTTTTCTCTTGTCAGACCATCGTAAATTACATATGAAAATAATTAAATGATGAAAATAAATATTCACATGCTGTTGTCTGCTCTGTACCTCAATTTAATTGTGACAAATAATATCAATAGAAAGCAACGTGGCCTGGCTCGGAACCTACCCCCCTATTTCCACGTAGCCTAGCGTAGCTTTCAAGCCAACCCCTGCCCCCAACCCCCCACCGACACACGTGGTTTATGGACGCTCCCTAAGCAATAAAAAAAAATAGACTAAATAGTTTATGTCTCCCAATAGCGATCAGCAAGTAAGACAGGTTTAGCGTGGGTATCGTCACGCTTATGTAGACCTACTCAACTAGCTTGGAGACAAGAGAAAAATGACAAATAGCATTACAAAATCTCCTCCTTACAGCTTTCAATTTACGAAGTAACTACCTTCCAGATTACATTGAGGACGATTCAGTAGTACTGTAATCATAAAACATAAACGGAGGCCCTGAATCATTAAGATATTCGTCCAGTGTGAGTTAAGATGCTAGAGACAAAGACTGCTACAGTGTACCACACCTCCAAGTGGCAATCCACTGGACATGTACTGTCGTTCAAAACGATGTTGGATTTTAAGTAATAAAGAAATTTACAGAATAATGCAAGAACAATATATTTAAGATCGAATGTTTTTCACGGCGTTGTAAAGAAATAAATTCTTGGGCTTCCAGCCCCGTAAGACAGCACAAGCATAACTTTTTTACGCGCCTGGAAGCCCAAAAATTTATTTATTAACAACTTATTTGTTTGTAGAGAGCGATTTTTAATCATATCGTTTTCGGTTGTTGAAAAGGTTATGTTTCACTAAAAAAAGAGTGAAAGACATTTCTTATTTTTAAGTGGCCGTTGAGGAATTTACCTGGAATCACTTTGGGAAACTACGGAAAATCGATACCTGTATATACGGACACAGAATTGAACCCGAGTCCTCTAGAACGTCGCGCCATAACACAATCGTTAATGAACAAAGCTAAATCATGAAATTTCATGTTTCATGATTGCCGATAGCAGCGAATCTCATGGTCGAGAACGACAGCTTTTCAAACAGTCTTCTCACAGCTTAGTTTATAGAGTTATTTTCGAATAAGACGATTCTACTATGAAGAAAAGTCTGTACCTCGCGGTTGGCTCAGATCGTATGGGTGCAATGCCTTTCATGGGGTTAGCTGTTTCGAGACACACTTCTAGAAAAACTTTTCAACTTTAGGATTGGGGTGACAGGGTGGATTGGTGACGGTACGTGACTCCTAATCTCCAGATTCGATACCGAAATCGTTGGTTAAAACCTAAACCTCTTCGCAGTGCGGATGAACTGATAACAGCCGCTCACGCCATGGTTAAATATATTATTTTTCCTCGCAGCAAATGTAAAAAGGCGTTTAATAGAAACAAAAGCAGAGCTTCATCAATTTCTTTAATTAAATCGACTGCAAACTGGGACACGGTAGATAGTCTTAACCAATACAAAATTTGAATTAACGTTAAGATTTAGTAGTGAGGTACGTAATTGAGGTTAAACTATTATGAGAGAAAATTTTTACTATAGCTGATAATGTGAAAGTATGAGTTCAATTAAGGAGATTGAATTAAATTAAGTGACGAAAAAATTAAAGCCTACAAAGCTTCTAGACGAGCATTATATCAATTTAGAAATAGTTACTAATACTCTTCTTTTACATATAACAATTATTTTACGGAATTATTAGGAAAGATATAGGTAGCGTAACTCATAATTCATGCAGAAATTACTCTCCAAATATTTCCACCTATTTACCAAATAAATTTGAGACTGCAGTTCCCACTTTACCTAATCAGAGCATAGATTATAAATTATCTGAACGTTCTAAATGGACTATTCGATGTGACTCCTGCGGTGGGATCATTTAATATATATATATAAAAAGCTTGGCATTGAACCCGAAGTTTGGTTGAAGCCTCCCGAAGGGTGTGTACTTGGAGCTAGGGTGTCCAGCTACTTTCCTGTTTACCTACCCTACCTCCGTAATATTACTGGGTGAAGGGGACCTACTGTTTAATGTGGAATCTTAATCACTGAAACTTTCTGGCGTATTTTAAATTACAGAGCAATCTGTGACAGAGGTGAAGGTCGGGTTAAGGGAATATAAATGTGCCTGTCGAAGATTCGTACCGGGGAACTATCGATTTCCATTTTACCGAGCGTGGTGGTGTAACGGTTAGCGTTCTGACCTCGTATTCAGGAGGACGGCGGTTCGAATCCCCGTCCGGGCATCCAGATTTGGGTTTTCCATGGTTTTCCCAAATCACTCCAGGCAAATGCCGGGATGCTTCCTTCAAAAGGCCATGGCCGAATTCCTTCCCATTCCTTGCCCCCCCCCCCCATCCTTTCCGTCTCTAAAGACCTCGCTGTTAAGAGACGTAAAGCAGTTAAAAAAAAAAAAAAGATTTCCATTAAGACTCATTAACCTCAAAGCATTTAGACCGCTCTTCAAGACCAGAAGATCAGTGCGAACACATTTGTACTTCTGAACATTATTCAATTCATTCATTCCTTCTTTTCAAGATAAAACAACTTTCAATGTTTCCTTATTCTAAACTCCTTTTATTGTTGTTTTCTACTTTCATAAAAAAAATTAACAAATTCACAATTTTTGTAGAACTCATTCTGCCCTGTTATACTGGAACACCAGTGCGTGAGCGTTAACACTAGTGCTTAACATTCGGGAGGACGCGGGTTCGAGTCCCCTTCCCGTCATCCAGATTTGGATTTTTCATGGTTTCCCGAAATCACTGCAGGCGAAGCCGGGATGCCTCCTTTAAAAATGCCATAGCCGAATTTCTTGCTGTTCCTCTTCCTGTTCCTTGGCTCCCGCCTATAATGTCCTCTACGGCTATATATATATATATATATATATATATATATATATAAAATTGCTGTCACCACGTCTCTCTTGCGTCTAATGACTCAATATCGAAGAGTCGTAAAGCCCTAAAACGCCACCAGGGAATTTGCGAGATGGCCAGTGTATTTAACTGGACCCGATCAAAAATCCCGCTCATAATCTCCTCTGAGCAGAGGTTTTTTTTTTTTTTTTTTTTTTTTTTACTTATCGACGTCGAAGTTATTAGAGGGGGGATGGGATTGGGGGCAAGGAACGGGAAGGAATTCGGGTATGGCCTTTTGAAGGAAGCATCCCGGCATTCACCTAGAGTGATTTGGGGAAACAATGCAAAACTAAAAACTGGATGCCCGGAAGGGGATTCGAATCGGTGTCCTCCAGAATGCGAGGTTAGAGCGTTACCGCTCAACCACCCCGCTCGGTCTGAGCTGACAAATAATCTTAAATCATGTAGTGGCACAGTAAAATGGTGGAAAATGTTTGTGCATAGTATTAAGAAATGATTCGGCACCTGTGTACCTACAGCGAAATTCTAACTAAGCATTCATCTTCAAACTGAAGCAAACTTCCTCAACCCATAAAACGAATGATTGTTACTGAAGCTACTCATCAGTGACGGCAAAATACGGAGATGTCCTGGACGTTTGTGGAAACAAATGGTAAATTATAGAAAAGTGATCTCTAGCTGATTAGGCCATATATACCTATTTATACGATTTGTCTGGTCTTGGACTGTAACTCAAAGCGTGCAGGCGATTGGCTGATACCGATGCTGTGCTGTGAATAAAGGCACCCGAGTCTATCTTCTGCTCCCCCGTCCCATCAACACAATAAATCGCTGCACGGACCACACAAACACGTCTCTGTTGCGTCCCTGAATATCACTGGTCTGTTGACATGGACGCATCTGCTTATTCGTCGCAGGTCTGGATCATACGTCCGGTCATTGCGCCGTCCCATGTTAAGGCAGATCCACACGCTTGTCAAACCTCGACAAACCGTCACAAATTGAAACATGCGGACAGGGCGTTTGGCTTTGCTTGTGTAGGATTGCTATCACTTGTGGCTGATCCGATCGAGTGACGGTTTTTTGGCACAAATGAAAGGAAGTTTTGCGGCAAGCGCTTGCGAAGCGTCTACACGTTTGTGCGGACTTAGTATTGGTTGTGCACTGACGGCGGACAGACGTTCCTGTTTGTTGTGATACAAGTGCTGCAAGAAAAATGAATAAATGGCCAAACTGGGATATTTTAAAATTCGCCGAATGCTAGAAAGTTGAACCCTGCATTTGGGACCAGAAGAAAAAAGACCATAAACAAAACAAAACAAAAAAAAAATAGCTGATGCTTGGAGTCGTCTAAGTGAAGTTTTAAATAAACCTGTCAAGGACATTAAAAATAAATAGAAATCCTTATTGTCACATTTCGTAAACATTTAAAGAAAAAACAAGATTCTATTCGCTCTCGCTCAGGTATAGATTTATTAACTTATTAAATTATCAATATAGCTTCTCTTTCTTTAGAAATCGTAGCTGAAATTTCATTCAGCGAATATTCAGAATCAGAATCCGGCATATTAAGTTATCAAACTGCCCAGATTGCTAAAAAAGAATCTCATTAAATGTTTCTTCCATAAATTCTCTGCAATCAAAAAGTAATTGATACAGACATTATAATGCTGTTAAAACAATTCTAATTATGAACAATATACTAACATTAAATGAAATACATACATGCAGCTACATAGTAATCATTTTTACATTAATGAAATAATAATAATTACCTGGTTCGGTTTCGACGGATTTTTAACACCCACGATCTTCTTGGCCGTCTATCTTGTTTTTTAATTTTATTTTATAAAAATTGGTTAGGCCAAAAATTATGGCCGACACAACCCCGACGTCCGTCATGCTTGCTTCAAAACATACAAGCTCACTCACAAGTGTCTGGATAACGATGTTTGGCTCCCCAAAATTAAGCAAGCGTTTGTAGGAGCTTGGAGTTTCTGCCAAGTGCCAAGCGTGTGGTCCCGGGGTTACAGGTAATATCATCCATGGGGTACTGACTACTGCCGGTATCCGAATAATACTGTAGAGCGTGGATTCCCAAACGTCGCTACCATCTCTGATATGCTATTCCCTACGCGTCGGTCTCCAAATACCTCACGCGTTCGAATTCGGTTTATTCTCGAAGAGTACCCACGACCACGTTGATAAATATTCCAGAACAGTCACATGTCCAACTGACGACCATGTTCATTTTTATTCCTCCTGACACGATGTATGCGCTGACTGTACTTTTGCATCCTGCCATCCGCTGACTTTGAACAAGTTAATGCACATATGGTTGCGCGAAAGAGTTTGGTTAACTCATTCGTAGAGCTGTAAAAGTAAGGATAAATTGTGTACCTGTATGTATACTTTACTAAACCAATCAGTACTCGTTACTATCGTATCTCTACTCGTTACTTTTCGTACAATCGAGCGCTAGCATGAAGCATTGAATCGAGTCGCGCCGCGTACGGGATGACTTCTTTACTATCATATCGTAGATAACTCTTTACTTTTGACACAATCGAGCCTGTAGTGTCCTCCTCTGTATGCCTCGGGATTTATTATTTTATAAATAGTTTTATTAATTATCACAAAATAAATGATTATGGGTGGGGTTTCTCTTCCGAAATGGTCGTTCACATTGGTACAAGACAAACATATATTCAAAAGGAACATATTGACTTTATTAATCTTTATACATAGAAAGGCAAAATTTATTTGACGAAATAGTTATTTTAATGGATAAATGGTTGTTCCCATTTTACAGTTCATAAGTTCTTTAATTTTGGAGCTCGTTGTGGTCTCTGTAGGTGATTGCGTACGTGGAGTTGCCGCAGTATTGAGCAGCGCAATGAGAAGCGTCGTGTCGATGCTGCGTGTTTCGGCAGGTCCCAGCAATTCGCATGCTGAGCGAAGGGTGGAGTGGGCGTCTGGTGTCTTTCATTTGCGACAGCCGGCGGCTCGTCCTCAACCCTGTGGACCTCAGCAATGCGCTCTGCTCGGTAACGTAGATCGCCCGCTGCTGTCTTGTCGCGCCGAAACCAGAGTCCCCCGCGTCCAGTCTCCAACAGTCTGACCTCAAGTGTCCATTGTACCTCCCTCGTTGACTCGCCTTGGGCGGAGCTCGTTCCCCTTCTCTCTCTCGATTGGCCGAACATATAACAAACATAAACAATTTATTAGCAACCAGCGGGAATGAATTCCATTGGCTGGGATCTGTATCACCACCTCCGGCACTTCTTTGGGAGGGTATCCCCTCCAGACTGCCCACTTTTGGCTCTTTTCATTGGCTGCAATTCTTACGTACAAACAGTTTATTGTTAATGAATGTTTCTTTACCAGCGACGTCTGCAAAGTCTGACAGCTCAGCGCTGGGACACTTTATTATTGGGGTTTTCAAAGAAGTCTTTCTTTCGTCGAACATCCAAACAGACTAACTCACAACGTCACACTGTGTCCATTGTTTTAAACAAACCAGCACTATATTCGAGACCCTCTCCATCATTTCAGTAAATTAATGACAAACACATTAGGTAACACAAGGGGAAGTCTGTTCCTTTGGACGTCAACCAGACCACATTAAATTACCTTCTTTATTGCGCACTCTCTTGTCGACGGAATTACAACCATTATCCTTGCTCACATTAAATATGCCTTGCGATAACCTTGTCGGTCGAGAACCGCATTCAAATCAAATCAAACGAACTTACGGAACTTAAATATAGTAAGGCAGTAAAACGACTGAATCTGACATCAACATTTCTTGTTACTGATAAACAAGAGATTTACAGAATGGGACATCTCAAGCCCTAGTATGAAGCATTGAATTGAATCGCTTCGCGTACGGGTTGCGGGATGACTTCATTCGTAGTTTGTAAAGTTTAAGTAAATTGTTCATTTAGTAAAGTAAGTTTAGGTAAAATTTGTACTGTAAAATAAAATTGAAGTTAGAATACCACATTTTAGAATAAACTCAGTTCATAAATGTTTGAAATTAATAAAATCTCACTATGGTATGATCAATAAAAAAAGCAATAACCATCTCAAACTATCTATCCAAATTTTCTATTTACAAATTATGCTCCGTAAATTTTTATATTACACAAAAGCAAAACTACAAAATTACTCTTTATGTTGTCAAAATTTCTCGTACTTACCACGTTAAAAATATCAACACTTAACAGTAAACAATATAATTTGAAAATAATGTACGCGCAAAATGTTTGTGCTTACACGTTTTCCTTTTTAACGAAACGAATTCTATTTAAAATTCACACAAATATGCGACATACGATGTTGAAATGTCGTTCTCTCATTCGATTGAGTTAGTCGCTGGGCGAACCGTTCCAGTTCCCGCATCATACTTCATATTTGTTCGTTTACCGCATCAAACTGATATCTACACGACAAATACGAGTAACGAAATTAATTTGAGAGTAACGTTTCGGTACTTCGAGTCAGACGATGTACTCGTTACTCATTAGCGAATACATACGGTTAGCTACAGCTCTACTCATACGTGAAGTACACGGCATGGTATTATTTTTAACTTCCTAAAGGAGACCCATACGCTGGAGAGAATACCATAAGTGGCAGATAAATACAAGTCACTTTCACTGTATAAAGTTTAAATGTTCTATAACAGAATAAGTCCATTACCTTAACTATGTAAGTTTTCCACATTGTGCAAAGACAGAAAAATTACTCTACTTAGTTGATTATTGGTTTTAAGTTAATAATTCTTCCTATAACACTTTGACGTTACCCAGGATATAGTGATAAATTTCAAAAACAAAAAAAGCTTTCTGGTTGAAGGCGTTTAAGTTGGAAAATGTTATAAGGAAAAGTGAAACTTTAAAACAATAGGAAAATGGGAACAAAGTATCGCAGTATTTTGGGCAACCGTTTTGTATTTTGAAACTAAGGGTTCACATGTAGGTTGCCAAGTTATTTGTAAGAAAATTACTTATCTTTGGAAGAAGAAGAAGAATATATGTATATCAAAGAAAAAAACAGTGTTTTTAAATTTAGGCATTTACTGTCTTAAATACATATCACATTGAATGTGCTGAAATTGTATGTTATTATTATTATTATTATTACTCCGCGATTCACTGAAAGTGTGTGGCGGAGGGTGCATTGTACCTATCCGAAAGGGTAATAGTTTGGAAGGGATATACGGGATATGGCAGGAGGCGCCCATGGGCTATTGTGAGGAACCATTCCAGCATTCGCGCGGAGTGATCTGAAAACCATGGAAAACCCATATCAGGATGGCCGGAGAGCTTTATCGAAAGCTACTTCTGTAGGATTTTAAGTTTAAACGCCCGGTAAATCCTTTCTATTCCATTCCCTAATCTCTCGTGGAAAAAATGAATACAGAAAAGAATCGGTTCTGGTCCTGATTTCTCTTATCTTATTTTCGCGGTCTTTCCGAGATATAAATGTTGCTGGTAGCAATATTTGTTTGCTGTCATTCCGAAATTGTCAGTCGTGAAATTTTCAATTAGCTTCTGTAGAGAGCATCGCCTTCGGTGCTCCAGGTCTTCCCAACCTAACTCCTTCAACATCGCACTTATGCTTTCCCTCCAACTATATATACCTGTCACGAATCGGGCGGCTCTCCTTTGGACCTTCTCTAATGCCTCCATTAACCACTTTCGATGGGGACCCCATACAGAACAACAATATTCTAAGAGAGGACGCACCAGTGGCTTATATGCAATCGATTCAACTTCCGGAGTGCATTGTTTTAAATTACGACCTAGAAATCGGATCATACGATCTGCTTTCCCAATTACGTTCTCGATATGCTCATTCCACGACAGATTATTACGAATTGTTACCCCTAGGTATTTAGCGGAAACTACCGTTCTTAGGACAGTACCATTAATTGCATATTCAGAGCTGAATGGTGTCATCGTTTTACTTACACGCATGACTTGGCACTTTTTAGCGTTTAACTCCAACTGCCAGTCTTTACACCACGCAATTATTTTCATAATATCGTCTTGTAACAAAGCGCAGTCGACCTGGAATTTGATTTGACGATAAATAATACCATCATCGACAAATAATCTTTTCATGTTTTGTTGTTTTGTGTTGTTGCAAACCATCTGTCCGTAACTTCTTGGTAGTTGATAGGTTAACTTGCACTATCCTTGTTTTTTTTACTGTAAGTAAACGGTACATTTCACCCTCAAACAACTTTTATGATTGATAAACAAGCGATGCCGGTTTCTAAAGCTGTGGGTCTAATGTCTGTCACTTGTTACATCGGCAGCAGCTACTTGTAGAGCGAGAGTTTCTTGAGTCGAGCTGTCAGAGATAGAATCGAATGCGCGCTCCCGCTAGGCTCAGCTGCGAGCCCCCTCGACATTGGCCATCGTGTTTTACGGCGCTCCCAATTGTGCAGCCCTACCGCCGTATCGTATTTTCACGCTAACTCTGCTCTGCCAAGGTTATGTCCGCGCCCTAATCCCATTGTTGGCGCGCCACGCTGCAAGGAGCCCCCTCGTAATTGCGGCCGAGGTTGCGCCGGTATTTAGCTCCCACCGTCATCTGCGTCCCGATTCAATTCATAATCCCGCCGCATTACAGATACCGTTAGTCTGTCACGGTTATCGGCCACGCATTCCAATTCGTTACCCGCGTTATATCAAGAAGTGCGCGCACAGCTGTTATGGCAGAGGGAGGATACGCTCGCAATTCAGGTCCCGAGCAAGCTGACTAAACTCACTTTGACGCTAATGACTCGGCTATACAATTACGTCAGCTTTCATTTCGTTTTTAATCACCACTGTTTTCTGGGACCCTATGAAGAAATGAAATTTTACTAGGTACTTGTTTAAATAATCAATCATGGATGTAGACTGGCACTAAGCCGGTGTTTTTTATTTATTTATTTTTTAACGGCGTTTCGCCATTTCTGCCAAACAGCGAACGTGTTGTATATACGCTTTCTTAACAACTGTATTTATTATTCGCATTGGAGGCTATTAATTTAAAGCCTACCGAGCGTGGTGGGTGAGTGGTAACGTTCTGGCCTCGCATTCGGGTTCGAATCTCCGTCCGGGCATCCAGATTTGCGTTTTCCATGATTTCTCCAAATCACTTCAGGTGAAAGCTGGGATGCTTCCTTCAAAATCTCATGGCCGAATTCCTTCTCGTTCCATGTCTCCAGTTCTTTGCCGCCTCTGATGACCTCTAAGTCGAGCCACAATGAAAAATATTAAACCCTCTCATTTTCCATCTGCTCTGTATCTGTTGTTAGTCTGCTGTGTAATCATCTTGAAGCACGATGACATCGACTGCATAGTTCTGCGAAAGTCTGGAATGATATTCGCATTTCGTTCCACTTATTCTTTCAAGTTGACAAATGTTTAAAGATGTTCCGTTTCTACGAGCTTGTGTGTCCTGGTAAGGACCTCTGTCTTCTTTTTGTGTGCCCTTTTACCGATAGGTCTGTTAAAACAGTTACGTAGGTCTCATATTATCGCTGTTGCGTTCTTAACACCACCGAGGGATCACGTGTAGAGCAATTGAAGGTTATACCTATGGATGTAAAGCAATTCAGAGATATAATACTGTAGTTGCTTGTGATGTGTACAATTGTCCACACCTTTTGTATAAATTCTTAAATATTATACTATAAATAAATAACTACCCGCATTAATGTACTGCACCGTTTAAGTGATAGAAGAAGAACACAACACTTAACTGGAACCGGCGACCCTCGGTATGTAACGCTAGAACGCTAACCCCTACGCTACGGGGTCTGCAGAAAAAGACTCAACAAGACGTTGGCAACATTTTTTTTTTTTTACAAAACATTTTTTACTTAAAACGAATGAAAAGCGGTCATGGTTTACAGTGTATGTAAGGTGAGTTGATAGGATGAGCCGTTGCAAAGAGAAGCCGGGTTTCTCTGTCACTCAGTAAGAAAGCTTAGCACTGTTCCTTCATTTTCGATCTAGTTCCTTCTTCTTGTGGAAGCAATTAGTATGGTATTGAAACGTGTGCAGCACATACCACGTTACATAATTTCTTATTGATATTTAATTTATGGCTGGCTCATCGCTTCTCGGACTTTCGGCTAAAAAGTGTAGTACTGGCTCCACTTACCGAAGGTCGCCGGTTCGAGTCCGTCCTGTTTTACCTACACTTAGTAAAAACAATGTACTGTTGTAACTGAAACACGTGAAACGTCGTAATAGCACTTGAGCCGGCTGTATGGCCTAAGTATCCGAATGCCATTAAAAATAATGCTTAGGGTTGCACAACACCTTCCATGTGTAGCATTTTAACGCAGAGGGATTATTCACCGAGAAAAGTGAAGCCCTCTCCAAGCTGATGCTGAAAAACCATGTGGCAATACAAAAATACCTCTGCCTCAGCGTCAAATGTCATCAAAGAAAAATTCCATTATGCTTTCAAACGGTGGAAGGTAGCTGGGTTGCAATAGAAGTTTGTCATAATTTAACAGCCTGAGATAGGATTGATTTCATCCCCCGAAATTTCGTTGTTTAGTTACTGTCAAGATACAGCGTCCTTGCCGTTGCTGGAATGTATTTGACTACTTTTTAAATCTTCCTGACACTGTTAAGTCCACCTTGTAACACAGCTTCAGAAATTTTGTGACTGTTCCTGAAAATGTAAGCGTTGCCTCTCCGGTCCATAATAACAAGTGTGGGGTTGGCGGAGACAGAGTACAGTATTATCTTCCTTGCCGTCAACACAGAGGTGGTATCGCCCCAGCAATGCGCTTCGACAGCTTTATCCTCCAGGTTGCACATCCCTTTCTCCGGGTACTCATTCTTCAGCATACGGACTGGTATCTTGAGAATATTTCATGCAGTTCGTAGTCAGGGCTTTAACCGAGTAAGCTAAATGGCTGGCTAAAGTCCAGAAAATGTTTCGCCAAGCTCAGTGTTTTACTAAAAAATTTTAGGACCATACAATTGGACAACTGGGGAGATCATTGAAGAAGAGGGATTAATACTGATAGGAAACAGTGGATAATCGTTGATGGTAAATATCGATAAATTGTCTGGGAGTGAAATACGATCGTTGGTTAGCGATTTCAATCCAAGTTCTACGGAACTGCCAAACCTAAAAGAAAGCGCTTTCTCATTAAGGCCATATCTTGAGGTGTAATTTGGTTTGTAAGATCGCATTGACATCACGATAAAGATTATTCCCAAGGAATCCATGGCAGCTGATTCTATGCGGTCTGAGATATTCACACATCATTGGAAGAACGTCTCAAGGAAATATTTAATTTTCAATAAATATAGCATATAAAAGATTGAGGCATTGCTGTCAAGGGGTTGGGTAAGGTATCAAATCTAATTCGTAATATCTCTCGATTCTACTTACGTGAGAAGCCTCGTATCAAACAGATTAACCACAGCCAGAGAACCTGAAGAAACATTTGATCAGTTCACGTTATCATATCTTTGCAAAGATAATTCGTCCCCGCTATCCACTACAAGGAATGGTTCCACAACGTCCAACGAAATCGAGCAGGTTTTGAAAAATTTCCTCTCTGATTTGGGCACTAACATATATTATGATCACATAAATGAATCTCAGTATTTATTTCAAAGTAAGCAATTTTTTCATAAAGTAAAAAGTGAGAGAACTGAATATACAGACGTTCAGACTGTACAAACTGTGAGATAAAATTAGTGAAAAATCCTCGACGCGAGTTAATGAAGCTGATCAAGAAGTCCCCAGAAAAGGATACACATAGTGCTGCATGACGCCAGCCAATGCACCCAGGTCATCGCCCCCGGCTCAATTGGCCCAGTGCCCGCATCTTGGGCTGTAATTGGCAATAACACTGACACGTGGAATACTGTAATTGGGCACACGTGATGCGGAGTCGGACACGTGGACGGGCGCGCGGCGTTGCACTGTTTCCACAACAGGCGACCTCATTGAGGCCATTACGACGACGGCGTGGGCAACCGTTTCTTTGACCAGGCACTGATTGAGCTGCCACCACCACTTAAGCCTTCGGTCAGCTTGCCTTACCTTAACGCGGCGCACAGATTTACAGTCCCATACTGGACGAATATTGATCCAAAGTCAATAGCTATTAATAATTTACAAACCTATCAACTAATGGTTTTTTTTCTGTTGGCTGCCTAGTATTAAATGTTGTCATGATCCCAGATGCTTGAGCTTCGTCAGCAGACACACAGTTTCAGCGATCAACGTCTGTGTTGCCGGCCTCGGTAGCGTGGGGGCTAGAGTGTTAGCTCCATGTACCGATGGTCGCCGGTTCGAGTCCGGCCGAGGGCATGGGTGTTTAGGTTAAGTGTTTTGTTGTGTGTGTCCTGTGTTGTCCTACAAATTAAGCGTTCACATTAAAAGTTGGAAAGATTTATTAACATTGACGATATATAAAATACATTGAGTGCTGGCTAAATTGCTACAGGCCGATTGCCAATGTTAGTTCACTGTGTGACGTTACTTATCAATGATGACAGAAGTATTGCATCACCAAACCGTCAGTATTGTTCAACAACGACCAGTCGTCTAGAACACTGAACAGCGTTCTACGCCATAATAGCATTTCTTATTATACCTAATTAATATGTTGTTTTTTCTATACACCAAAGGATCATTAAAGATTGTTTAGGATTGGTCTGTCATTTTTTCATAGTGTGTCCATTTGGAGCACATTACGATATGGCAGTAGCTAAACTCGTGTCTGGAAAGGGAGCGGTAACGGTGGCACCTCGCATTCAGAAGGACGCGTGTTTAAATTCGATCCGACCATCCAGATTTCGGTTTTCAATAGTTTTTCTAAATCACTTCTTCAAAAGGCCATGCCCGAATTCCTACCCGTCCTTTTCCACCAATCCCATGCCGTCTCCAATGCACCCGAATTCGACGAAGCATAGAGCCCTAAGCAAAAAGATAATTCTCGTAATTTGTGTTTAGAAGAAAATACATATTAACATGACAATGTCTCATCCACGTTTGTAGTACTAGTCAAAGAAATAATAGCAAGATTACTGCTTTCTTTTCGAAGTGGATATGGAGGGAACCAGCTACAATGCTTCTCATCCACTATACCCTGTTCATTGCACTCTTCTACCGTCCCGTCCTTTTGCCCATCTGCATCTTGTCTTTGCTCTATTAATGGCTTCACTTTTTTTCTTTTCAGGCATACCCAGTGGACTCCTTCGTCAGAGATAAAAATCGAGTTACCGCACAGTCCATCTATATGCGGCCTGCCCAAACGACCCATCAAAACCACGATATTTGAAACTTCTCGCAGTTGTTGCAGTTCGTAATTGTGTCGTAATGATCAGTCTTCCGTGATCGCATTCTTCATTCTGAATATATAGATAGAATGACGATCTTTCGTACTAGATTAATGACAATTTTGCTGTTTATTATCACCTTACGCCTTATCGCTAATTGTATTGATGGTTTTATTATATTCACAAATAGAAGAGAGTTTCGCCATGTAACTGCCAATTCTGTAATACTTTTGATGTGCTATTCTGTTTTAGGAACTATCATTTTTTACTTTGGGGCAGAGAATATTTCCACAAATTCCTCCAGCGAAGAAGACAAAATATCTAAATATGTGAGCATGACTGCATGTTCTTCGACAGAAGGATATAAATGCGTACAAATTTCAAATTCTCAAGTCCAAAAATCAAATCAAAGTATGGCATTGTTGGCTGGGAGATCACGAAGAACTGTTCGGCCGCCGAGTGACAAAATTTTCGATTCGCCGCGCAATGCGTCTCTTGCCGTGGTAATCCTACCAGGTATAGAGGATTTACAGCCCAAGTGTTGAAGCGTTCTGACGTACTTCATATTACACAGCAAGCTGTTCCAGAGAGGAAGGTCGGGATAATGGCCTTTGAAAATCTACCTGAGAGCGGGATTCGGGCCGGGGACCTTTCAACCTGCAGTCAGACACCTTAACCACTGAGCCACCAGTCCGCTCCTCAAGGCCATTACCGAGCGTGGTGGTGTAACGGATAGCGTTCTGGCCTCGCATTCGGGAGGACGGCGGTTCGAATCCCCGTCCGGGCATCCAGATTTGGGTTTTCCATGGTTTCCCCAAATCACTCCAGGTGAATGCCGGGATGCTACTTCTATTCATAAAATTTTTAAGAATACCATTTTATGGTCAACATACCAATGTTTTTCGTATTTATTCTGCCTTATAATACGGGCAACACAGTCCGGGCATCCAGATTTGGGTTTTCCATGGTTTTCCCAAATCACTCCAGGTGAATTCCGAGATGCTTCCATCACAAGGCCATGACCAAATTCCTTCCCGTTCCTTGCCCCCAATCCCATCCCGCCTCTAATGACCTCATCGTCGACGAGGCGTAAAGCAGTAATAGAAAGAAACGGGAAACACCGGTAGATAAGTGTTAAAGCTCGGACTTGGCAATCGGAAAGACGGAGGTTCATATCACTGTCCGGCTATCCAGGTCTCGGTTTTTCATTGTTTCCAGAAACCCAATGTAGAGGTGCTTCCTTCGAAAGTCAGTGACCGAATTCCTTCCCGTTTATTATTCCTAATCCGCTCCCGCCTCTATTATCCCGACATCGAGGAGCCGTAAAGCCCCAAGACGCCACCAGGGACTATTTAACTGGACCCAATCAAGAGTCCCGCTGATCATCTCCTCTGAGCTACTGGAATAAACTTTAATCATACATTGCAGTAGCAAAATGTAGAAAAATGCGTTCAGCATTAAAGAAATGATTCTGCATCTGTAGATGTATAATGAAATTGTAATGCTGCATTTTTATTTATTTGTTCTTTGCTTATGGCTTTTACTCCTCGTTGACGTTGTGGTCATTATAGGCGGAGAAAGAATTTGGGGGGAAGGCAAGAAACAGGAAGGAATTCGGCCATGGCCTTTTGAAGGAACCATTCCAGCATTCACCTAGAGCGATTTCGGGAAATCATAGAAAACCTAAATCTGGATGGCCGGAAAACTTCCTCAACCCACAAGCTGGATAACCGTTACTGAAACTACTCATCAGTCATGGCAAAATATGGAGATGTCCTGGACGTTTGTGGAAACAAATGGTAAATCATAGAAAAGTAATCTGTAGCTGATTCGACCATACGTACGTACTTACACGGTTTATCTCGTCATGGATAGGAACTATCGACACAACGCTCAGCTAACGTGTTCGTTTCCAGCACTGCAGTAAATAACTCGTGAGTGAGCAGTTACTGAGACGACTTCACTTCGCGCTACAGTACTGAGCTGGTGCCAGGAGACACACACTGATGGACTTGACACAGCACCGCTTTATAGGCGTCGAGGAAATGTTGAGGTCGTGTTTAACTTGCCATGAAGAAAGGCTTCCACTGTTCTTGGAAGGACGCTGCTTAAAGAACGCACACATTGACGAAAGGATAGCTACAACTGTTTCCTGTCCTTAAGGAACTGTCATTCACGTCAGTACAGCCTTTTCAAGATAAATCTTAATGGAACAAAAGGCGATACCAACAAAATAAACAACCTAAGTATTTAAATAGACAAAAAAGTTTGCTTAAGCCGACAGGAAATTTATGGTACATGATTTCACGATTAGTAGATGACATGGTTATTATAGCCAAGGACAAGAAACTAGAATGAAATTAGCGATGGCCATTCTATGATGGGATCTTCCCATTCCAGCATTCGTCTTGAATAATTTAAGGAAATTTGTTTTCTTCCAGCTTTAAAACTCGTCGACGTCATAGGAGGCTTGAAAGGACTGAGGACAAGGTACGGGAAGGAATTCGCCTAGCGCCTTAGCAAGGAACCATTCCAGCATTCACCTGGAGTGATTTGGGAAACCATGGAAAACCAAAATCTGGATGGCCGGACGAGGATTCAAACCCGCGTCCTCCAAAATGTGAGACCTGAGAGTTACCGCTCAATCACCACGTTCGGTCATGGATAACTGAAATCCGGATGGCCCTGACTGGGATCAAACCCGCCACTTTCCAAATGCCACGCCGGATGCAGGAAATGTTACACTGTAAATATAAAAGATTTTGTTGTTTTCGCAACCATCATATTAATAGAATATAATTTGGTTACAGGATTAATGCTGCGTTGAAATACTCCTACTTCTTCTTCCCAACGTTTCGACCAGGCCTTAGGTCTTCATCAGGGGCCGTCTACCGAATCTGCTACAGACTGTGATCTGCCGGAAACTGGCGTGCTGGTTGTTTACGTATTTTTACTGTCGATTGTTTGACAAAATCGATTACCCAGAGATATGCTTTCTACAAAGATATGCTTTTTATGCAAAGAAAAGTACGAGAGGCCATTGAAATATTCAAACAGCCTAACAACCTTAACAACGATGGTGGTTACGGTCTTAGCCAGGCTTGGAAATGTGTTAGATAAATAATTAACTCTGGACCCACAGATATTAAATCGTAAAAATCATATCTCTTGGTAATCGATATTGTCAAACAATCGACAGTACAATTAAGTTAACAGCCAGCAAGCCAGTCTCCAGCAGATCACAGTCTGTAGCAGATTCGGTAGACGGCCCTGATGAAGACCTAAGCCCTGGTCGAAACGTTGGGAAGAAGAAGGAGTATTTCAACGCAGTATTAATCCCGTGCGCAAATTATATTATATGACTCTAAATAAATGAAGTAAATCTCTCAAAGAGGCAGAGAATATGTCAATAATCAGATCCATTCTCGACGTCCGAAAACATTAACAACAGTAAGAATTTTTCTCAACGAATACGTAATGTAACTGTATGATGATGACAGCGCATTTAAAAGTAGAGAGACTATCAAATAACAATTTAAATTGTTTCTGTTGACTAGATAATAAGTTCGATTATAAACTTGCTTAAACCACTTTCTTTTTGTTTTTTACAGCTTTACGTATCGTCGATGTCTAGATCATTACAGACAGTAAAGAAGAACTAGGAGCAAGGAGTTCGGGAAATCACGGAAAACTGAAATTTGGATGGCTAGACCAGGATTCGAACCGGCGTCCTCCCGTATGCGAGGCCATAGCGTTACCGCTCACCCACCACGCTTGCACGGAAAACAATACGCCCAACATATCGTGGTTGGTTAGCGGTAACGCTCTGGTTTCGGGTTCACGTAAAAACATCGAGATTACTGTATTTCATTGTATCCTGAAATCACTCCAGGCGAATGCCGAGATAGTTCCTTCAAAAGACCATAGCCGAATCCATCCCGTTCCTTCCTTCAGTCCTTTATCGCCACTGATGGACCCCTAGGTCGACGAGGTTTAAATACATATATATTAAAAAAATAAAACTATCCGACTACCAATATTACATTTTTCCATGGTTTTATAAAATAAAGTCAGTGACTGATTTACTTATTGTTATGTGTCCCCCAATTATCTTCCTGCTATAATCATTTTGATGGATCCTAAAGCCTTATTCCTGTTTTTTTTGTGATTAAAAATTTGAATTTCATTCTTCTAAAAATTTCTTCTAAACAATCACAGTTAAGTTTCGTCACTGACTGTGAAATGATTTCAATTTTTTTGTTACGGTTTGTCGATTCTTTTCTTTACAAATTTTTTCCACTAGTGATAAGGAATTTATATATGAAGGAGCGAAAAACTTAGAATCCGACAGGAGTTTTTTCGAAGAACCGCTCCGACCATCCCGATCTAGGTACTACACGATTTTCCTATGTCACTTCATTTACGCCTATTGTCATATCCCGTATATCCTATCCCATTCATATCCATGTACGCATTACCGTAGGTGCAACACATCCTTCGCTGCCCACTTCGTAACAAGTCGTGGAGTAACATGAAGGGATAGAATTGGAGGCAAGGTACTAGAAGTAATTCGGAATTGGTCTTTTGAAAGAACCGTCCTGTCAATCGCTGGAGTGATTTTAATAAATCAATAAAACCAGGATATTGATGGCTGGACCCGCGTATTCCATAATGCCAGGCTGGACTGAATTTATATATCGTAAATACAGAATTTGCCTGCTCAGTAATTACAGAGACAATAAAGTAGCGGAGAAATGTTTAGGTACCACTCACCTTACCCGAATAGTTGCGCATATACACTGCTTGACAAAAGGATTGAAGCACCCACAAGGGGAGGAAGAAATGAAATGAAACTTGATGGGTTAAGAGAGTATGTGATGTTATATTCCAGTAATTACAAAAACTTTGCAGTATGAAACCCCTTAAAAATATGACGTTGCACCCCCTTCTGCCCTGGATACATGCACTGTATCCTCTCCTGAGAGAAGCATGCCAACAACTGTTGTAACTGGTCCTTGATATCCTGGATACTGTCACTGGGACAGAGTTGACATCCGAAATGGTCTCACACGTGTTTTATCGGGGACAGATCTGGGGATCTTGCTGGCTACGGGAATACCTCAACATCGCGCAGACAGATCATAGAGACACGTTCCTTGTGCGGATGATTATTGTCCTGTGAAAAATGTCACCACGATACTGTGCATGAGATGTAACACACAGGGACGCAGGATTTCCGTGAAGTACTATAGTGCCGTCAGAGTTCCCCCAGTACTACCAGCCGTTACCTGAAGTCATATCAAATTGCTCCCTACACCATGACGCCAGAAGTAACACCGCTGTGCCTCTCCAGAAGCTTGGAAACTCTCTCCAAGTCACCACCATACTCGCCGATGATGGTAATCAGAGGTAGTGCAGTACTGTACTTCAACACTGAACACAATACGACGCTAAATATCTGCAGTCCATACTTCCCGGTCACCATATCACTATAGCCGTTTGTGTTTCGGTGTTTACTGCAGCCTATGCATGGTACTGTAATTCCCTAGTCTGGCTGTTGTTACTCAAATTGTCTTACGATACTTACTCATATGAGTACTGCTAAAGTATCGATACTTACTCATATCAATAGTTTTTTAAAATTAATGTCGAAATATTACTATAGATATATATATATGTGTGTGTGTGTGTGTGTGTGTGTGTGTGTGTGTGTGTGTGTGTGTGTGACATGTTGCTAAATAATTTATTTTATTTGCTAGTGTAATAAAATCAAAAAACACTCAGTAAACATTTTTATTTAT
Organism: Vandiemenella viatica; assembly: GCA_031002005.1. NCBI lineage: Eukaryota > Metazoa > Arthropoda > Insecta > Orthoptera > Morabidae > Vandiemenella > Vandiemenella viatica. The sequence goes on from CM061921.1 coordinate 24,689,232, forward strand.
TTATTAAAATTATAATAAAGCTCACGTTGTAAGCAAATTTTGAAGGTTTTGTCTTATCTTTAAATATTTATCTTTATATATATAAAAATCTCGTGTCACGATGTTCGTCCGGGATGAACTCCGAAACTACATAACAGATTCAGATGAAATTTGGCTTACTGTGTGTAATTTAGTCAAACTTAAAAGATAGGATAGTTTTTATCTGGATTATAGACCTCAATATTTATTATTTGTGAAATAAATATTCATTAAATGTTTGTCATAGGACAATAGTTTGTAATTATTTGTAAGCCACCGAAGATAAGCGATCTGCTGGCTTAGTGGTTAGGGCGTTTGACTGTCGATCGAAAGGTCCCCGGTTCGAGTCCCTGTCTCGGCGGGGATTTTTATAGACACTTAACCCGGCATTAACCTCCGGTGCAGCATGCTGTGTAAGGTGAAATACGCCAGGACGGTACTGTGGTTCGGATTCGACGTTAAAATGTAGGTCCCCTATACCAGGCAGGATGGGTGGACTAGGTAAAGGCGCCTACGACAGTGGCAGAATGCCCAGCCAGTAGAAACCATGTCACCAGGTCATTACGACCACACGAAATTATTATTATAGTTCCATAAGTTTCTAACAGATGGCGATGTGTTAACTTATGGATACAACACTTGGTTAGTTAGGTTGGGTAGTAATCCAGTAGATCAAGTTCTGTTTCAATTTATTTATGCTACAGTTTATTCCTAACAGATGGCGGTGTGTTAAAATAACGAACCATCCAGTAGATTGCGTTGTATTTCGATTTATTTATGCTACAGTCTATTCCACGCCATATGTGTGAGTTTCTTCAATTTTAATTGTGGTGTGTATTGTGTTATAATTATACTGTATTGTTGTTCATCGTTTGTGTGTCATTATACCTAACGACGAAGTAATTACACACATGAATATAACATTGAAGAAAACATTACGATAAATTCGAATCGTGTAAGTATTTCTCGTTAGCTTATCAGTTTTCTTCTTCTTTTTGTTCAGCTAGAGACCACGTGTCAATTTCAATTCCTCTCCTGTTGTTTTTTCTATCTTCTTCCCCAGTACTCCTTCATTATTGCTCTCCTATCTACCTTTGAATCCTGCCATATTCAAAGTCTGCTATCAAAAAAAATTCTTTCCATACAGTTCACTGGTATCATTTCGTTTCAGATCTTTCTAAACCTCTTGAATGCCTGGTGTCATCCATGCTATAAATGTTTTCTGTTATTTTTCAATGTTATTATATATTTCCTCATTATTTCTTAACTTCCATTTTACTGTATTTTTCAATGGACCCAAAAATTCCGATTTCACCACTGTATTATAGTGTCTTATTTTAAGGCTTTCAGAAAGGCACTTTTTTGTTGTAATTCAAATATTTTTCAGTGAAATGTCACCAAAGAATCTAACCTCAACAATGCATGTAGCAGAGAGGCACAACGCACGACGAGAGAGCTCATCAATCAGCAACACAAATCGTGGCAATTAAGGATGTTCAAAGAATCAGGACAGCTGAGCGTCGTATGCAAGAATCCGGTGGTTCCGACAGACATTACCAGTGATTCCACGCTCTACTTTTGCCGATGAGATTAACGTATGTTTAAAACAATCGTTTTTATGGCGGAATGTTGAAACACTTTGATTGACCATAAATATACAGTTGCAAAATGATCCATCGGCACAAGTATTTTGTAAGCAATTGCTGGATATTGGAAAAGGTGAAATAGAACTGCATCGAAATACACAATACATAAAATTGCCAGACAAATTCTGCACTGTTGTTCACTCAAAAATGAACCTCAGCGTGTGTTCCTGGATTACTTAGATCATAATTGGATCAGTAATCGTGCTATTTTGGCAGCAAAAAATGTTGATGTCAACGAAATTAACTTCCAGATACGACAGTTGTTACCAGGTGATCTGATGTCTTTTAAATCAATAGATACTATTGTAGATGAAAATGAAGCCGTAAATTTTCCAAATGAGTTTTTAAACTCTTTGGATATAACAGGAATGCTGCCTCACAATCTCCGGTTAATGATTGGTTCACCGATTATTCTTCTTCGTAATTTAAATCCACCTAGATTATGCAACGGTACACGTTTGGTGATCAAAAGGATCACCGGAAATGTTCTTGAAGCAACTATTTTGACTGGAATGTTTAAAGGAGAAATCGTCCTGTTGCCACGTATTCCAATGATACTGTCAGAATATCCAATACCATTTAAAAGGCTTCAATTTCCTATTCGTTTGGCTTTCGCTATGACAATAAATAAGTCACTAGGCCAAACAATGTCCATTTGCGGCTTGGATTTGGAAAATACGTGTTTCTCCAATGGGCAACTATATGTCGCTTGCTCACGTGTAGGGAAACCATTAAATCTATTTGTATTAGCAAAAGACAGGCTAACTAAAAATATTGTGCACCAATTAGCGCTTAGATAAATTAAAATTATAAATTGTAATAATTTAAAATAATGAAAATAATTGTTAAAAATATTTAAAAATCAACTTCATAGGCCTCATTTATAAAACTGAAATTTCAGTTTATATAAATAAATAAAAAATAATTTATTCATTTATTTTTATAAATATCAATTTTTATATAATTTCAATTAAGTAATTTGTAATAAAATGTAAATTAATATTTTTTATGATCGTTTGTCCTTAATTTCAACTCTCCGTAATTCTTTACCAATTACATTTGAATTTCCAAATCGACTACAATGTTTTTGTCTTTTTAGTGAATATTAATTTGACTACTTTAGGAAGTTTAGAATAACATTAATCCAACGTACTATAATTACTAAGTCACAGCAACGCGTGACCGGGTTAGCTAGTTTATTATAGTTTTAACACTTTTAAACAATAAAAGTCCGCTTTTGGGAGGTTTCCCAAAAAAACAATTGTTCCAAATATTTTGGGGACAGCTTGTTCCTTTGTTTGTCATCGTTTAACCCGCGTTAGAAAACAAACATTCACTCAATACTGACGCTGCTACAATAATAAGATACTGTTGTGCGTATTTATACAGACAAGGAAATATAAGTTTCATTTCTTCCCACTTTGTAAATGGATTGCTTTTTAGAGACATTACAAGTAGAGAGAGACTTTGTCACTACCGTGCGTTTTATTTTTCTTGTGATGTTTCCAGAAGTGATATTCCTGTGAAACGCTAGCTGAAACAGCTTCTTCCGATTCACGTGGGCTACTTAGTTGCTCATGAACCATATCTTGTAGTTTTTGTGTGGGGCTGCGCGGGAGCGACGATATGCCAGATATAGCGAAATGCGCGCCAAGTACAACTTTATTACAATGAAATAGGGACCTAAAACAAACTCTTTGAGATTAGATTGTTTATTCTAAGACTGATTTTGTTTGATTTCCAATGCTACCAACTTGACGCTAGCCAGAAATTAATTTCGCAAGCGCTACTGAGTGGCGCAGCAGGGATTATTCACACAGAATTTCACATTGGGTGCCTTTCGATACTTTCGATTCGATACAAGTACTTTTCTTCCGATACCGAGTAAGTATCGAATGAATTAATTCGAATACGAAAAGTACTCGGTAACGAAACAAAGTATCGAGTACTTACTCGTATTTACTTGAATCGGAACATCACTATGCACAATATGGCGATTTTCTCTTGTGGTGGTCAGAAGTAGTCAACCGGAACCTTGACGACGAGCACGCTGCCGTCACGTTCCAATGCAGTCAAACATCGGGCCATTGCGAATGCCTCACAATTCTGGATACTGCACGATTTGACCAGCCAGTGAATGGATACCCACTACGAAGCAAATTTCAAACTCTTTCAGGTGTTGCAAACGCTGTCTGACACGAATACGCGGCATCTCACAGTGATCACTCATCATATGACGCTGTTCACCCTCGTTGTATGCCCTACCAGGCCAACATTAATGCACTATAGTGTCAGTTCTACCTGCCACAGATAATTACAACTATAATCATTAACATATCAGGCTATGGTGTGTATGTATCAGAAGTTACATTGACATCCGACCATGTCTTCCGGGTCCTTCAATTTTTTTTGTCGGCAAAAGTAGAGAAGAATATTTCTAACGAAGGTTTGTAACTAACCCTGTGAAGTGTCAGGAAGAGGAGCTGCTTAACCTGTGTTTAGTGGCGCAGTGGCCGTGCTGGAGTACGGACGGCATTGTGGTGAAGACGGCTTGTTAGGTGAGTGTCCAGCAAGCGCGCTCAATAACCCTGTAATTGCGTCCCTGCCCATCTCCGATGCCGGTCAAGTGCTCGCATTGTGCCACCGTTATGTGAATACGGCTCATTACGCTGCGTAATTGCCGCAATTATTCGCAGTGTCCATCTTTGTTTATTCCTCATGCTGGTAGTGCGGGTATGAGGGTGCTGGCTGGATATTGATACGTTGACCATCACACTTTTACGTTCACTGTTAATAACATATGGTGATCCATTTTAGCGCAGAAACTGCTGCAGATATGATTCAATATGGGATTCAAATTATATGCATATACCATTTCAGTACATTCGGTGTGCGCGTGGGGCGCTTTGTCGCTAGAGAACGGGGGATTCACACCGATAAGACATACTCCATTCTCTATGCAAATACATCCAAGAGCGTCACGTTTACGGGTTATTCAAGATATTATCTGGTTTAAGCTTGATGGAATAGTTATCGAGATCGTTTATTAAAGCTGCCCGTTTAGAATCGAGAAGATTAGATACAGTGAACGCAGTTTTTTTAAACTATGAGTTCCATTTTTCTTAACAATAGCTGGGTGCCACACCCTTTTTTCTTGATTAATATCGAAACCATGATATAGTTCCCTCAAAGGTCCCGAAGAGAAATTTTAATAACGTTAAAGGTAATTATTTTGACAGAGATGGTCAACATTCATGAAATTTTGCACAACTTGAGGTTATGAGACCTTTCTCAGTCATCACACACCTTTTTGTGTGCAGATTGAGATGTATACGTTTAAAATTAACGTTTTGAATTGTGGCTTCGATACCAATAATTATTGAAGTCAATCCATACAGACAAATTTGCAGAGTTTGCGTGTACTTATGGAGTTTTTCAGCTCACATCGATACTCTGCGAACCTGATTTAATGCAATGAGACATGTAGACAATACCGCAATTAATTTTAATTTCGTCCAAGCGATATCTTGATCGCGCTGTGGAAAATCCGTGCCTTCGTTTACCCAAACCAACCTTTATGCATGGAAGCAATATTTCACCACATTCAGTGATCAAAGGCGTGGGTGGATTGTTTGTAATAAACTGTAAACTTGTTACGCTTTAGAAGCATTAGTAGATTAAGTATCGGTGCCAGAAACTAATAACCACTCTGTAATTGTTCTTCCAATAGTGTAAAATAGTCCAACTACTAAAAAATATTTCTTATTTGACTAGCAATCTCCAGGCCAAGGAAAAATTGTAGTAATTGTAGTTCGCAACCTAAATCAGCTACTTAGAAATTTCAAATGCAGTAAATGTTTGCGAGTTTTTTTTTTTTTTTTTTTCTTTCCTCACGTACCAAGTACTGTGAACTACGCTGGCCCAATGTCCAACCGTCCATTTTTTTTCCATCAGTGCAACGCATATCTTTAATATGCACAAAACATAGAAATTATCATTCAAATTGTTGGGCAAATACATGTGGCAAATGGTTTTAGACTAACACAAGAAATAAAATGACTTACGCTACGTGCATATATGAAGAGAATATCTTTGAGATTAAAGTAATAGGACGTTCAGGTAACAGCTTTATTAATGGGAAATGCCATTTGTAGACGTTATTTCATTAACTGGTTACTGATTTATGACATAAAAGCATTGTATTGAACTAAAACGTTTAAATTTGAAATCAGTGTGATTTCTTATTCTCAATAAAATGGAAACGATTGTATACTTTCCCTAGAAATCTGATTCAGAAAACTCTTCTTGATGAGAAATGATGAATTGTGCCGCATACGGTACCTGCCTTTTCACGTTTATGATATCTTATTCTATCAGCAAAACCTTTTCGAGAATGCATCACCTTACTAAACACAACAATACCTTAAGTGTAACGTGGGAAACTTTGACAGGGCCAGCCACTCTGGAAGGACTCGTAGTCCTCACTAACGGAGAATATTTTTGATAAGTATTATGGCCGATTCGTAGGACGAATGTGATCTCTAGCGTGCTTTTCAGTACAAAAGACACGTTTTTATTTCAAAGAAAAGCATTAACGATTGTGTGGGATGTGGCTTTTGTTGGAGGCAGAAACAGACGTCTCCGAGGCACTTTTGTTAGCCCGTGGGTCGCGATTGACGACTACAGGCACAAAGGCCGCAGGGACAAAGGCCAGGGTCATATAAAGCTACTTGTCAAAACTTGTGTTCCACTCACGGTATTGCGTTTTAACGACCGACCCGCCGAAACAAATACCTTCCAGCTGTCTGGCATTCGAATAACTGTACGCAGCTCATCCACAGTTGACAACTAAATACCACTGTCATTCGATTATCTCTGTTTATGGTTTCGGGTTCTGTTATTCGGCTGTCCGAGTGAAGCCACGGGTGTCGGTGGTATTAAATTGTCTCCACAGTAGTGAACTTACTAGGGGAAGTTCAGGTAGCCCCGAACACTTAAAATGAATTGCAAATAAAAATAAAACAAACATATTTTCTGTCGTTATATTAATCTTAAAATTAATCTGGGAACTTCTGGAGTCATATTAATTAGAATTTAGTAATCATAAAATTTTTCAACCAATTAAACTGAAAACGCTTTCGCCTTAATTTTTTGACAAAACAAAAGTTGTCGGGTAGCCCCGGACACAGTAATAAATGGAGGCCTAATACTTTTTTGGCCGTACAAAAATCACAGTAATAATGGGTATCTGAAGAACCTATATAAACTCAATCTTCATGGGCCCTGTCTTTGCTTCATAGCACTGAAACCAGTCTTCTCTGTTTTAGTTGATTTGCTTCGGATTTTTTTTTTTTTTTTTTTTTTTTTTTTTTTTTGTAACAGTTTAACTTCCCTTTTTAACAACGTGGTCTTTAGAGACGGGAAAGGATGGGGGCAAGGAATGGGAAGGAATTCGGCCATGGCCTTTTGAAGGAAGCATCCCGGCATTCACCTGGAGTGATTTGGGGAAACCATGGAAAACCCAAATCTGGATGCCCGGACGGGGATTCGAACCGCCGTCCTCCCGAATGCGAGGCCAGAACGCTATCCGTTACACCACCACGCTCGGTGATTTGCTTCGGAAAGACTGAATATTTTTCTTTGTACTTTTCCCTATACAGCAAAAATGTTTGAGATCCAGGTTGGGACAAAGGTTAGAGCAATGTAACATCTAAAGCTAAACGCAAAAATTTATAGATTTAAGAAAACATATTTTTAATTTAAAAAAAAAAAAACAGATGCTTTAGGTTATAGTAAAAGCTAAATTTCTTTATATTTTTTCACGTAAATTATTCATGTAGTAAATTCATATAAAAATAGGATCGTATTTATTTCTTTGTATATTTTATGTTTGTGTTCATATTACTTTGTTATTATACCTTTAAATGTATCATGTGACCTGAAATCACAACTACCTGAACCACAAAGATCACACAGAAGATAGAGTGTTTTCTTGTAACAAAAGCGCTGATAGGTTTGAATCGAAAACTTGGATGAACCAGAGATTCCAATTATTAACGCCAGGGCGTGTTGATCATTTACTGTTCTGCTTCGAAATGGAAAACAAAATTTGAATGATAAAATTTATATCATACCAAGAAATTACAGTAAATAGAGATGAATCCTGCCTCATTGATTCAGATAGTTGCGGCACCTGACAGGGGGTTTGCTGGTTCGAGTCATGTTGGTATTAGAAATTTTCATCATTAGGACTTGGCAGGGTAGGATACTGTGCACCAAAGACGTAGGCTAAATCCCAAACCTCTCCACGGTGTGTACGGTGAGAGGGCATATGACAACGTTGATGGCGAGTCGTCCGTCGGATTAGGACATAAAACTTGTCGGCTCAAGTGGCATTCGAAAGAGTAGGCCTGAATGGTTAAAAACGCATCACAGTCATCCACACAACAGTAACCATAGCGCGTTCAGTTAAGAGAGGCGGCTCAAGGTCAGTCTTCTGTATCCCCACTCCGCTGTCTTTACCCCTACATGCAAAGGGGAAATTTACAATTCGCCCACATGGATACAGCGCACGGTGCAGAGAGGTTGGAAAGGAAGGGTCGGTGAGGGGAGGACCTGGGTCAGGGGAACATGACCTTGAGCCGCCAGGTTAGAGTGAACAAGGTATAGAAAGACTTCTAAGACTGGGGAGGTAAGGGAAAACCACCCCAGTTAAATTACTCAAATTACCCATGGAGGCGCCGACGCATTGGTCACCTGACATGGCGAGCATAATCATTCAAACGCAATGTGTTTCCATTCTGTAAACGGAACATAATGCAAATAATGATTTCTTCTGAGGACTTGTACGCTACATTAATCAAAACATTGCAGTCTGAATATCAGCTCAACAATTCTGGTATCGTCGGGATATTGATTACCTTTTACAAAGCAATAAGAAAGCGTCAATTTGTCTAGATTCCTTAAATAAGTGATTTTTGTTTTTTAAGTAGATATTTTACTAACAGAAACGCGCTAAATAAATGGCGTAATGTAACGGTGCATACCCAGATTCTAAGCTGCACCATGGGTTCCCGAAATCCCTCCAGGTTCCTTGTAAAGGCCATGGCCGAATTCATTTTTTTCCTTGTTCCCAATCTTTTGTGTCTCTAATGACCACGACGATGACGAGGCGTAAAACTAAAATACATAAAAACTAAGCAGGTCGCTTTGTAACCCTAATTTTCGCAGTGTCGAATGATAACACATGTCTTTGTATTATAAATTACGGTCAAACAATAAAAACGCTTGAAACAAGTACACACATAAAAAAATTCCAAAATTTGTGGAATGGCCTGTGTGTTATGAACGAAATCAGCATAACAAAAATAGGATATTTGTTAACTTATAAAATATTTGAGTTTACACTGAAATCCATTCATTAGATTTTTGGTGAGGCTCGAACACACAAAGATACCAAAATTTTGGACCCTGATTCATAGGTAACTATGCTAATATCCTCGGTAAAAGTATCCTATATATTACCCAGTGAAATAAGCTATCACTAGGTGTAGATTCGTTACAACCAGTTCACTAATTTTTGTGTAATTCGTGAAATGATAGGCAAAGATTTCTCAGTTTGTGATTTTCAAATCTGTATAATCGGAAATTTTGTAAACAATCTAGTTAAAACATATCACATATCTTGATACTAAACATAAGCTATCATTATGTGCAGTTTCATTCTAATCCGTCCATCAGATTTTGCGTGATGCCCGAACAGACGACGGAGCGTGGTGGGTGAGCGGTTAGCGCTCTGGCCTAGCACTCGGGAGGACGCGGGTTCGAATCCCCGTCTGGGCATCCAGATTTGGGTTTTCCATGGTTTCCTCAAATTACTCCAGGTGAATGGCGAGATGCTTCCTTCAAAAAGGCCATGGCCGAATTCCTTCCCGTTCCTTGCCCCCAGCCTCTAATGACCTCTACGTCGACGAGGCGTAAAGCCACAAGTAAAAAAAAAAATGAACAGGCACAATCATTTCAAATTTTACTGATTTTGCACAATATTTCATCAGTAGTGTACATCGCAATTACTCTTTTTTGTACAGACACAGCTTTTCTACAATTTTATTATGCAGTACAGAAGTACAGATATAGTCGCTTTGCTATTGATAGAATCATTATGTGTCTGCCTAGTGAGATCAAAATAGGTGGCTTATACATAGGGGTCGCATGTTTTTGATCACAAAAATAGAGAAATATGGATGCAAATATGACCTAAAAATGACAAAATATGACCACACATTTTAATTACCGAGCGTGGTGGTGTAACGGCTAGCGTTCTGGCCTCGCATTCGGGAGGACGGCGGTTCGAATCCCCGTCCGGGCATCCAGATTTGGGTTTTCCACGGTTTCACAAATCACTCCAGGCAAATGCCGGGATGCTTCCTTCAAAAGGCCATGGCCGAATTCCTTCCCATTCCTTGCCCTCCATCCTTTCCCGTCTCTAATGACCTCGCTGTTAGAGAGACGTTAAGCAGATATATATACAAGGCGTATTTTTTAAGTAAGAACCGATTGGCAATAAACTTTTTAAAACGAAAAATATTTTGGTAATTTATTCAACATGACATTCTACAACCTTTCGCCTACTTTTCCACATAGTTGCCATTATTGTTCAAGCATTTGTCATACCGTGAGATGAGTTTTTGTATACCATCATCATAGAAGTCTGCCGCCTGAGTGGAAAACCATTGCTGAACCGCAAGTTTCACTTCATCATCATTGTTGAAACGCTTGCTGCCGAGGAACCTCGTAAAGTGCAAAAAGAGATGGGACACCCAAGTCTCGTCTCCTGTAATGATGTGGTCCAAAAATCCATTACCTTCTTCTTGATATCGGGTCAGAAACGTCAATGCACTAGCACACCTTTTCGTTTTGTTTTCCTCAGAAAGCATCTTTGGAACCCATCGGGAGGACAACTTCCTGTAATCCAATTTCTCCGACACAATGTTGTAGAGGACGGATCTTGAAACTTGTGGAAAGTGCAAGGACAACGTGGAAATTATGAAACGCCTGTTTTCACGAATTTTGTTGTCTACCGCCCGCACAAGATCGTCGTTGATTACGAATGCCCGGCCCGAGAGCGGTTCATTGTGCACATTCTCCCGACCTTCCTTGAATAATCTTACCCACTTACGAACGTTACCTTCATTCATTGCATTGGGGCCATACACTTGACAGATCTGGCGATGAATTTCCGCCGGTGTCACATTTCTTGCTGACAAGAATCTGGGCCTTATTTCACATTCGGCGGGATTCTGGATCGTCTTAATCACTTCCATCGCTCACCACGAAGTGTACACTCCGCTGACTTAGCGACAACTGCGTCTACGCGTGCCCATAGGATGCCAGAATAGTGTGCGCATGCGCTCAATTTCGTTCGTGTGTGATTTAAGAGGATATCGCCGACCGGTTCTTAATTAAAAAATACCCCTCGTATAAAAAAAAATTAAATTTACTATACATCAAAACATCCCCAACTACACATCATTTATTTTATCTAGTATTGTCGCTTTCATGTACACAGCATAATTTGTTTCCCTGCACTCGTTGCGCCAATGAGATATTAAATTTTAAAACACATTAATTTCCCATAATTTTCAGAAAAGAACTCTTTCGTCTGTGCTAAAATACTCCTCTCCAAATTCCATTATAAAACTCACAATTATTATTATTTTTATTATTACTTTTTTTTTCTGATTGACTCGGATTGATACAGGCATGCTGAATTGTCAAGATTAATTCTTGATTGGCGAATTCTGACCAATTAGGTGACAATTAGTATTTTTCTCTCCAAAATATAATAGGAATACAGTTCTGTGAAAAATTATGTTAATTTCTTCTCATCTATAACTTCTAGTGAATTCCTGCTAGTATTAAAAATTTCCTGCATTTCCTCAAAATATGACCAAATATTATCGTAATATGACCAAAACTAGGAAAATGGCCAGAATATGAATTTACATGCCTTTTTATTTTACTTATGGCTTTACGCCTCGTCGACGTCGAGGTCATTAGAGGCGGGATGGGACTTGGGTCAAGGAACTGGAAGGAACTCGGTCATGGCCTTTTGGAGCTAGCATCCCGGCATTCGCCTGCAGTGATTTGGGGAAACCATGGAAAACCCAAATCTGATGCTCCGACGAGGATTCAGACCGCCGTCCTCCCAAATGCGAGGCCAGAGCGTTAACCTCTCACCCACCACGCTCGGTGTAATTATATGCTGTATAAAATACATTTAAATACAATCATAAACGTTTAATCAGTGTTTAATTAAGCCTTACAGCTCAAAACTAAGGCAGGAAAAAATAGGACATGTCATAAAGATCCCTAATTATCAATCATAAAAAATCCATTGGACTACCTTCACAATTGAAAAGATTTTTTACCATAAATTCAGCGAAAATATTTCAGCATAAAAAATTTGCCAAGGAACGTGCAAATTCAACTGCTGGATGCACGAATATGATATAAAACGGCACAGACTAGATAATGAATCAAAGATGCTGTAGCATGGATAATGTTTCGGCAAATAAGATGCTACTGATCTATTATGAAATTTAAATAAATATTCTTTAAATTAAGAACTTTCTGATCCGTAGTTTTTACACTGATGGGGAATTGACTTATTCCATTGCCCAGGCACAACAAAGAAATAGATAGCTGTCCATTAGCGGGATGTCAAACATTACATTACTTGAGAGCCGTGCGGCCAGGCACACTTTAGACTTTTACTGCTGGGGGGACAATCTAGAGACGTTAAATAGGCCATCTCGCGTTATCGGTGCCCGTTAAGGCACGTTTTCCTGGCGGTGCACTTTTTGTGTGGCGTACCAACGTAAAACGTCCGGCGTAATTCGTTGCAGACTCAGACAGTAAAAAAACGTAATTGTATTGTTCGCCTACAGCGCGAACTAAGCCCATTTGGTCCGATGAGTGATAAGGTTGGATTTTCTTTTTTAAAAAGAGGAAAAGTAGCTACATTCGGCATGTGGTGTATATCTCAGATTATACTATGTATTCATACTAGGATTTGCAAACGACTTCGTACATACTGGACAGTGAAAACCCCAACGGCTTTATCTCGTTGCACTGGAAACTATCCCCACTAATTTACTAATTTTTATACAAAATTATACAAACTGACGGAAATTAAAACTGCAACAACCAGACAGGAATGGTGGAATTTTAAGAAAGTTTGTAGATACATCCAGGTTATACACATAAGAAATGATAACAAATTGAAATAGACCAGGCTAAGTTTATTACCTTTAGATACAGTTGTCAGTAAAAAGTGCGCCCACCTTGAGCACCTATATATTCGTGGATCCTTGCCAGCATTTGGATGTCTTCTTGGGTTACTCTACGGCTACAAGTCTCGTGCAGTCAGTTGTTGCACAGTTTGTGCTGGGTGACCATCTGATCTAATGTGTCTTCTCCTGGCATCCCAGACATGGTTTATTAGGGACAAATCTGGGGACCATGCGGACCAACCCATAGATTTCCCATTCAAAAATCGTTCAACGCGCCTACTGAAGTTTTCAATTTTAAAAAAATGAGCAAACGAAATACGGAGGGACTAATATTATTGAAATACAAAGTCAGTATCTGGGACAAATCGCCATCTTTAAGGTTAGTGCAAAATCGCTGCAAATTCTATACCAGAATGGGACATAGAAATGAAAAATAAAGTTAAAAAGAAAAGGATTACAGTTTTAACACCAAAATCTTAATATGTTTGAGAATTAAAAAATTGATTATGGGACTGTGAAAAACCCTCCACTTTTTCTGCTTCTGTATAAGTTTCTTCTTGTTTTTACCGAGAAAAAAAGTATATCTACCCACTGCAACTCGTTTTACCGTAATTTGCTTTCACGTAACTATGCAGTCCTTACAAAATTAGACAATACATAATGACCGAGGGTGGTAGGGGAGTGGTTAACGCTTTGGCATCGCATTCGGGAGGACGGCGGTTCTAATCCCCGTCCTGGCATCCACTTTTGGGTTTTTCAAGGTTTCCCCAAATCACTATAGGCGAATGCCGGGATACTTCCTTCAAAATGCTATGGTCGAATTCCTTCCAGTTCCTTGTCCGCAGTCCCATTCTGCCTCTAATGATATCAACGAGGCGTAAAGCCGTAAGTAAAGAAAAAAAAGATACAAAATGCTATATTGTACTCCATCTCAAAAGCTGCCTAAACTCAATGAATGGTTCATTTTAGGAAATCATTACTGAAAACCTAATTTCGGAGATAATCACATAGTACAACCCCACGGAACAACATATGACGAAGTCAACGAGAGGGTTAAGCGTCTTATTACTTGGTCGGTCTAGAGGAAAATTTAATTTTAGTTGAGACCGACGCTTCTGATTATGCCGGTGGATTAACTTTTTAGCATATTTATCGGATTCGCAGGCACTTAAGCACCCGCCAGCCAGATATTAACAATCCAGAGCGGGCTCTGACGATTTCTCCAGATTACGGTTCTGGTATGCGGCGAGTAATTAAGAACAGGCTCAGCCGACAAGAAATTAATATCGGCGCTTATCTGTGCATGCGGAATGTGGTGTCCGGGGCGCGTCGAAATGTTTGACAAGTGTCGCCCGCCACGCGCTGTGAAAATAAATTAGATCGCTTGTACGCACTGCTCGCCTCCGTGAATTTAATAAACGCCGAGCCGCCGCATGCAAATGCACACCAGGCGCCATTGTCGCTGCCCAACTAAGCTCAATGGTCAGCAGCGGCCTGGAGCTTATCACGTACAGCCAAGTGATTACGAATTGGACAATCAGAGCTTTTCCTTCAAGTTGGACTTCAGGATCAGGCACACTAAAAAGTAAATATCAGGGTGATGATGACAGCGTGCTGGAGTGTGGTACCATCAAACACATTAATTCCCTCCGAGCATGCTGGGTGAAATGTAACGCTCTGGTGTCGCATTCGGGAGGACGCGGGTTCGAATCCAAGTCCAGCCATCAAGATTTCGGTTTTCCAAGTTTTCCCCGAAATAACTCCAGGTTAATACCTGGATGCTTTTTTAAAAAAAAAAAAATGCCATGGCCGAAGTCCTTTCCATTCCTTGCCCCAAATCCTTTCCCGCCTCCAATGAACTCGACGTCGAAGAGGTATAAAACCATAAAGCCATAAACAAAATAAATAAATAAAATTAATTTCAGTGCTGTGAGTCTGAAAGGGAAGCCGGAGCTGTACTTCTGCCCTGCCGCTCAAATGACTTACAGGGTCACCGTTTCTCTAAATTCTATAACGTCAAATCTCCCATTTCAGTAACAATTCTCATTAGTAGTAGTATATATACGAAGATTGTCCAAATATAAATGATATTTTGAATCTAGCGCCTTCTCAAAGGAACAAATCCAAAAGCTGACAGTGACGCCAGATGGGCGAGTTTTTCAAGAAAATTAAATATTAATACTCGCTATTACGTATCAGACAGTGTTACCAACTTCAGCATTTCGTTTACTAGGCGTTAAATACAAAACATTATTTCATTTGTATGTCCCTCGTATTTTCAGTCTTGTGGTGTACAAATCGTGGTTCCATTGTTTTCAGAAATTAGTTCTAACAACGAAGTATTTTTTTAATTTGTTTATTTACTTAAGGTATTGCACATATTCATTTTGGTACAAATAAAATTTAGACGAAATTATTTAGTACACTTCATGGTATGCAGTGCAAGATCTAGGGGGGGGGAAGGGGTCAAATTAGGGTGCTTGCCCCGGGCGGCAACTTCTGTGGGGTGGCAAAATCATTTTTAAGGGGCGGTAAATGGCAAATTCATATGGCGGCGATCTTTTTTATAAGTTCTACTGCCACGATAGGTAACCACCAGGAGAGCGGCAATCTCAAGTTTTTGCTCCGGCTCGGAAAATTCATAGATCCGCCACTGCTGGTATGAAACATTATGTGATGTAATTGGCAAAAGCTATAAGTTAAAAATTATATATTAAACAGTAGACTTTCAATTCAGGTGTGTGATAAAAGGTAAGTAAAATCTTCAATGTCTCCTTTAAGTCACGGCAACTGTAAGTTTAAAAGGTTAATATTTATCCTGTTTGTCCCCTTATTAATTGTATTTTGTCCACTTCTGATTCTTTTTTTCGTTTCCTCGAATAGAAAATCCAAGATAGTAACCTGAAAAATAGAAATAGGGCTTCATAATATTAGTTAACTAACTAAATGTTGTTCCTAGTGACGCAAACAGTTACCTTCCACCAATTGAAAATAAATTTTCTTCGTTTCTTCCACGTCACACGTCAATTAAAAACATACCATTCTTTAAATATAATCTTTAGACAAGTTTTATTGTCTTTTTAAACATTATACAACTAAAATATTAAATCTATTCATGTTATACTTTAATTTCACTTCTTTCCATATTACTTTCTCCGATTCAATATTCGCTATTAACGTTGCAAGCGAACAGATAGACTCTGCAAACAATCAAACAGTTTTTTTTTTCTGTTCGGCAGCGCTAACATTATTCCTTGGTTCTCGAAAAATTCCACATCTTGCCGGCCCTGGCAGTGTAGGGACTAGCACGCTGTCCTCGCGATCCAAGGGTCACCGGTTCGAGTCCAGCCTAGGGCATGGGTGGTTTTCATTAAGTGTAGTGTGCTTGTCTTGTGTTTTCCAGTCTATAACGTTCCACATCATTACATGAGCAATGTCTAATACAGCAGTTAGAAGATTAAAAAAATAGAGGATCTGGCTAAATGGTCGCAGAGACCAAAAATATAATCGCACACGAAAAGCAATAATTAGAAGTTATTACAAGCATTTAAAAAACTAATGAGGAAGGATGTACTAGTTACCAAACAGAGCTCACAATCCTGTTATACATTGTTGAAGAGATACTTTATTCTCTTTTACATTCACATTGCCTACATTTGTACTTGGTTACATTTTGCTTGCTGTTTTCCAGATGTTTATTGGCTTATTGAATCCTGTTGCTTCATCGTGATTATGCAAATTTATATGAATTTTTTCGTTTTCTTTATGGCTTTACGCGTCGTCGACGTCGTGGTCATTAGAGTCAGGAAAGGAGTGAGGGCAAGTAACGGGAATGATTTAGAGAAACCATGGAAAACCCAAATCTGGACCGTATGGGGATTTGAATCCGTATCCTGTAAAAATGCGAGGCCGGAACGTTACCGCTCACCCCGCCACGTTTGGTGTACCTAAATTGTTGGTAAAACTGTTCAAATAGCTTATCTCACATCATAGTTTCTCCAAATTTCTCAGCACTAGTTCCAGTCAACTGCTGAGCACTGTCAACTTTCGCATTTATTTCTTCGTTTAGTTACCAAATTCAGATTACAATTTAAATTTAAACGTCGATAAAATGCTCTCGGGTAAGCGAAGTGTTGTCACATGATATTTCAGCGATCACAAACACTGCCACCATCTTGTGGCGAAGTCTTCGCTGTTAGGGAGCGTCCATAAAGCACGTAGCTCTATTTTGGCCTTCTGTGAACCCCCCTCCCCCCCACGTAGCCCTACGTGGCTTTTGCCTGTAACCCCCCTCCTCCCTCTCCTGCGGCACGTATCTTTTTTCACTACTGATTCCAGAAGACATTTTTAACTGTTTTCTCTTGTCAGACTATTGTAAATTACATACGGAGATAATAAATGACAGAATAAATATTGACATGCAGTTGTGTGTTCTGTACCTTATTTTAACTGTGACAAATAATTTGAATGAAAAGCTATGTGGCTTAGCACGCAACCCCCCCCCCCACGTATTCCAGCGCAGATTACCAGCCAATCCCTCCCCTCCCCTCGACTTAGTTTATGGACGCTCCCTTATGTAAATTTAAACTACTCAAATTTCCAGCCAGATTCAGGAGACATCATAGCTGCACAGTTTTCAAGATCGAATGTAGTTTGCTACTTTATACCATGGAGTATTTCAAAACATTGCCTGAACACCATAAATTACCAGTGATCAACCCACACTGCTGTGGAAGAGTTGCAAACAAAGAAGGAGCGTGTGATATTGATTCGCCGACTTACAGGCCCGCATGCGCGTCATCATTAATGCACGGGCACAGAGAGGTCTTGACAAGCGAATCCTGCCTGATGTATGTCCTGCAGAGGTTTTTTTGTCAGCAGTTCCGGCGTAAAACCTATCAAGTTGCTGGTAGGCGTGGCGTCTGATAACGGAAGTTCATTCTGCCGGCAGCCGAGAAAAACAAAGCGGCTCGTCTTTTATGCACCGTCGCTATTAAAGAAGTTCCCTCGTCGAGAATAAATAGTCCACTCCGGGCGAAATGGTGAGCAATAATGCATAAGCGACTCGGAGTGGCATTAATTGCAAAGTGTGACGGTATCACGCGAGGCAAACCATTGTTCCACCGCCTCGCGTGCCGTTTTATGGCTTGCTTGTGCACCCATATATTCTCGCTGTCTGTCGTCCGGCTTCCTTTTCTTCCTTTTTTTTTAAAAAGGACTTCTCGAACCGCGAAATAATGATTTAAAATCTCACTGCTAGTAAAATGCGGACCAATTTAAGGTTTTTGTGCGGAACCACTGAGAGTGCCATGGCAGTATAAATATACGGTCTCAAAAAAACACACGCTTTACAAACTGAAATATAAGTGACGGCAGTTATTTCACGCTATAGATTATGGAAACATCGCATATGCAGATGTGATAAACAATTGAAGGGTTATTGGTTTGAAAGATATGTAAAACACAAGCTTCTGACGTTTTTCTTCTTATACTTTCCGTAACATTTATTAGAGAAACGTTAAATTTTAAATTATTATTCATTATTTAATAAACTAGCATTGTCAAGTACAAGTTATTCATACAAATTTTGGCTAACGTAAACCAATCTTTTTTTTTTTTTTACTCATGGCTTTACGCCTCGTCGACGTCGAGGTCATTAGAGGCGGGATGGGACTGAGGACAAGGGACGGGAAGCAGTTCAGCCATCGCCCCTTTGAAGGAAGCATCCCGGCATTCGCCTGGAGTGATTTGGGGAAACCATGGAAAAACCAAATCTGGATGCCCGGACGGGGATTCGAACCGCCGTACTTCCGAATGCGAGGCCAGAGCGTTAACAGCTCACCCACCTCGTTCGGTAAAAGACCAATCGTGTATTAAACTGAATGCACTAGAAAAATACGATTACTAAAAAAAATATATTAAAAAAAATATTTTTACTTAGAGTTTATTATTGGTTTTGCAAAATTGTCTAAACATGGTATATATAAACCAAATATAAGATTAATAAATAAATTACGCCAAAGGAATTGACTTTTTTGTATTTATTGGTCTCCCGTACGTGTTTCGCTTCTTTTGCAGAAGCATCTTCAGCGGATTTTTTCTGTTAATTACGTACAAAAGTTGTAAGCAGGACAACTTTTGTACGTAATTAACAGAAAAAAACGCTGAAGATGCTGCTGCAAAAGAAGTGAAACACGTACGGGAGACCAATCAATACAAAAAAGTCAATTGCTTTGGCGTAATTTATTTATTAATATTATCAGCAATTGAGGAAAATGATCCACAACATCCAGATATCAAACATAAGATAATCAGCTAAAAAAATAGGCCTACAGTTGGCAATGATAAAACCACGAAAATGTTCAAGAAGCAGTTTTCTAAATATATTTGCTTTTGGAATTATGAAATTCTCAATCAAATGATAAATATAATTTTGTTTTGGAAAAAGAAATATCTACTTAAGTAGCAGATTTATTAAAAATAATCATTTAGTTATTTCGGGGAAATTCTAAATTCCAGAATGTTCGCTATAGTTTTCATGTAAATTTTTGGAGTCTACAACGTATCACTGGAATTTCCAAGTAATTTTCGTATCAGTAGTTTTTTAAATAAATGCGAGGTGGATTACATTTTTTATGCATCTTCGCAAAAAGCATGCACTAATCATAAAATAAAAAGAAATATCCGAACATTCTGAGCCAGCTTCTAATCAAATCGATGAAGATTCTGTAAATAAAATTTTCCTTCAGCCACCCCACCAAACCACCTATAATTATTTCAATTCCTTATGAATTTTAAAAATTTTACGCTATCATCGTGTTAAGTTTAGTAGGATTTAAAGCATAGGTGTCAAACTCAATTTTGTAGAGGACCGTATATAAAATTTATAATGTGTAAGCGGGCCAGATTCAAATTAAAAAATGTACTGAATTATTATAACATTTTATTTATTTAATTGTGTAGTTTATAATATACGGTTGTTAAAAAATTATATCAAAGTTATCGCGCTCGCGGGCCGTATTGATAGGGCCCGGGGGCCGGATGCGGCCCGCGGTGTGACAGACTAACAAATGATCGATTTCATAAGGATTCCGTCTTTCACACTTAGCATACAGTACCCTGTAAAATACTATAATTTACATTCTGTAATTTTTGCTTTTCAGTGCTTCTTATCGGGGCGTATTACATGGTATGTTTTATAGATTCTTTGTAAGGTGCAATCCTGATGGATTATCGTCAATATAACCCAGATGTGTTTTTCTTTTGCTAGTGTCTAAATAAAAATTATTATTGAAATTTTAGCGTTATTCATAGTATCTGTAATGTATTTAGGAATAAGACACTGTTCGTTGCAAGTAAGAAATACGTATCATGTTGAGATTCAGGCCTTTTTCCTTAGTTGCTTTAATAATAAGGTTTCTGTGACTTATCCGTCTAGTGCACCTAAATAAAAAACTTCTTTTTTTGGCAGACGCGTTTCAATTTATTCAGTCATCTTCGGTGCCAGTTTTTGTTTCTTGTTTTTACATTGAAGTCAGGGGAAGTTCCATTTCAGTGCTTTTTCTATTGCTTTTGTGTGTTCCGCACATACACTGTGGTGTGTTTATATTCGCACAAACTGTCTTCATTTTTAAAAACGCACTATTGTTTACGCACTTCTTGTCTGTGTAACCACTGCTCGTACAGTGGAACTTCCCCTGACTTCAATGTAAAAACAAGAAACAAAAACTGGCACCGAAGATGATTGAATAAATCGAAACGCGTCTGCCAAAAAACAAAGTTTTTTATTTAGCTGCACTAGACGGATAAGTCACAGAAACCTTAATAAGAAATACGTACAGTACATTGTAAGAACTGCTACCACACCGAAAACTTCTGCAGGTAAATAAATTTTCTTTTCTCAAGATAAGTAAGTTACCGGAAATACGATAAAAGTGCATTAAAAAGTAGGATGACCCCATTGAATAATTGCAATACATAAATTACTTGTTCCATATTGTGTTGGTAACCATTACCATACATTTTGTTAACAAAATACACATAGATGTTATGAAATACAATGTGATGGGAAGTGCAATAAAAGGCAATGCGCCGTATTTGGTGAATTATTTGCATTCAACATGTGTCGATATATTCCCACAGACGACAACCTTTGTCAGGTCAACTACCCGCAAGGTAACGGAACATTCCTTCCAGGAACCCTATTGGACAGGTATAAAAGCCGGTCTACACGTAACGTCTTGACGGACGTTTTACTTGATCAGGTAAAACGTATCAGACAAAACATTGTGTGTGGACAGAAAAACGGACGTTTTACCTTAACTGAACGATGACGGACGACTTCTAGAAAACGGATCGGCCGGAGCATTGTTTTCGGTCTTGACTAAAGTTTTCCCTCTCAGCTTGTGTACAGCTAAAATAACTATTATTTTGTTTTCCTTTTCGAAAACATTTTACGCGGTGGACTTTTCGAATCTACGACAGTTATCACATGATTTTTTTTATTTTTTTTTTACGGAATTCATTGAGTTGTATCGTAGTATACGGCAAGTTGAAGTTAAATGGTTACGGTGACCGAGACAAAAAAATCAAGCAGATGCTTTGATTGATAAATATAAGATAGTGTATCTTGAAGATACAAAGGAAACAGATATGAAAAAGAAAATCAATTTTTCGTTCAGTGTTTTGTGAAAGGTTGCCAAAACTTAAGAAGTCGACACTTTCTGGTGCTCTCGCCGATGATATTTACAAACCTTCTCTTTGGAATTTCGACCTTCTTTTATTCTTAAATCATAAAGATACCCCAAGAGAAACAAATAGCAATATAGAGGATGATTCAGAAATTGAAGTAAGTTGTTAACCGCTGCAAATTAACTGTACATATAAAAATAAAGTAGATTTATTTAATAGCTAGACAGTAACAGTGCTAAATATAAACGAAAGAAATATTCATTGCCTTCAAAATTATTTTATTTTATCAAATTCTCCACAAACAGTTGCGGTGTTGTCCTGATCCTTGGTTATTAAAGTACATACGTCTTGAATGTATCCCTTACGTATTTCGCATCTTCCAGAACAAGTCCACGTCTTGCTATTTGAATGTTGTGTAAATTTCCTGGTTCAACATTTCGTATATAACTTGACAAGTTTCTGATATAAGGCGGCTAAGAGACTGTTGTGACATTACATGGTTCGAATCCCCGTCCGGGCATCCAGATATGGGTATTCCATGGTTTCCCAAATCACTCCATGCAAATGCCGGGATGTTTCCTTCAAAAGGCCAGGGTCGAATTCCTTCCCAATCCTTTCCCGTCTCTAAAGACCTCGCTGTTAAGAGACGTTAAGCATTAAAAAAAAAAAAAAGACATTACATTTGTGAACTCTAGATATTTAGGAGCTCCTACTTGTTGCTCAAGGGGTGATATTCTCCTTCTCACAGCAGTGTCTCATTTTTGTTTTTGGATTATTAATGATAGCAGTCTGAAATAAGTGTCCGTAACTATTTGTAAATAATTACACCGGTTTCAGGTTTATGACGTAATTACCGAAGCAAATTCAAATGAAAAAGCTTTTCCTCTTTAACAACCATATTCTAAACCATTTTTACTATTTAATCTCATCAGACATAGCGATATAACCACTAAAAGTAATCCAATCTTTTAATAAAACTGAGAGCTCTCAGAAACCCAAATAACGCTCTGAGCGGGGAAATTCGCATGATAAGAATCTCTCTAGCAACTGAGTAAAGTCGCGTCTTATTGTTACGAACTTAAACTTGGAGAAAAGGGTCACAATCTTAAAAGTGTAACATTCCATTTCGAGTCTGTGATTGTTACTTTTTTGTACATTTCAAAATGTTATTAAGTTGTGCTAATTCGAATTAACCTGGTTGCCATATGCATATTATTCAATTTTGAAATATTGCTTATTAATCTGATGATCATTCTTGTAGAACGGAGGCCTGCGTATTTGTTTGTGATTGTTCATATATTTAGAAGTAAATGTGCCTACCGTCTGAAAGACATGTGATTTGTTGTTATAAACGGCCAGGTTATGGCATCGTATTAGATGTACTTACGCTTTTAATATAAATATTGGGCAACCCTTTCATCCATAAATTAGCGAATAATTAATACCTAGCAAAATTTCTTTAATAAAATCAGAATAAAATTAACGTAGAAACCATGACAAATGTAATTTAAATTTCAACAACTCTCCTACTTAGCATATCTGCTAAGCTGATGGTAAAACCACAGAAATGAGAGCCTAGTTAGATGTTTCCTATCGAAGCAATCTATTATGTAACGAATCGCCTATTTTTCTTATGACGGGTAGTAATTATTCACGCTCCAGTATCAGCATTCTCATACGATAAAAAACAATTCTTAAAAAATATCGCTACCAGCCATATTTGAACCGAAGGCTATAGCGGTAACTTAATGAAGTATGCACCTTATACACAGCGCTACCAAGCCATTCTGTTTTTAGATATTACAGAGATTTATAAATATTATGCGTCTGTCTTTCACAGTTCAGATAGTTTTTCATAATACGATGAGAATATGTATTATCGATACATAAAATAGTATCCTATGACCTTCCTAACGGCAAATAGCATCTCCTCATCAAATTTAATGACGATCAGATTAGCTGTTTAGCCCTGAAAACGTAACAAACAGACAGACAGAGTTACTTTCAAATTTATAATTTAGTATCGAATAAGTTTTGATTATTGGAGTCAACCTGGTTGCTATATGCATATTATTCAATTTTGAAATATTGCTTATTAATCTGATGACCGTTCTTGTATAACGGAGGCCTAAGTATTTGTTTGTGATTGTTTATATATTTAGAAGTAAATGTGCCTACCGTCTAAAAGCCATGTGATTTTTTGTCATAAACGGTCAGGTTATGGCATCCAATTAGATGTACTTACGCTTTTAATATAAATATTGGGCAACCCTTTCATCCATAAATTAGCGAATAATTAATATCTTGCAAAATTAATTTTAAAAAAATCAGAATAAAATTAACGTAGAAACCATGAACCTTTGTAATATTACTTTAATAATGGATAGTAAAATTTAATTTAAATTTCAACACTCCTCGTACTTTTCATATCCGCTAAGCTGATGGTAAAAACCACAAAATGAGAGCCTACTCAGATGTTTCCTATCGAAGCAATCTATGATGTGACGAATCACCTATCTTTCTTAATGTTGGGTCGTAATTATTCGCGTTTCAGTATCAGCATTCGCTGTCAGATGACGCACTCAATGTTGTGAATACTTAATACAGGACGCGAGTGAATATTGCGTGATTTTCTGAGCAGTGGTGGGTGTTCGTGACGAATTAGATAAGTGGAACGCACCGCGCGATTTGAAGATTAATCAGCGACCTCACTTGACACCCACAGACTCATCTTTACTCACTCTCACATGTGTCCACATGTGACTCAGTGATTTACCTCTCCCAACGTTTTGTAACTTCAGCAATTCGATAGCTGATTTTCATTTTTCTCAGCCATACATATTTATAGATATAAGGCACGCAACACGGTATCTACGATTAGTTAACAGATTTGTGAAGATAAACCAGCTGCGTCCGGCGAGTTTTTAAATATTTAATACCGCTGGACAGTCCTACACGAAATCCACTGAAGGGGAAAGTTGGATAACGAACGCCAGATATGAGAGTAGTACCTATCATGATAGCCCATGATACAGCATTGCGTAATGTGCCGTGTTACTATTGTTACAAATGTTTGTCAGATTTTTCTATATCTGGCTACTTTCTAAAATGTGTTTATATAGTGTGTGAAGACATACATAAACGTTTAAGCTAAAGACTTAAATTTTTTTGATTTAATGTATTACCATAAGGTAGTAACGTCTAGTTGAGTTGCAAATTCTCGGAATTTTGGATGCATTATTATTATTATTATTATTATTTTTATAACGTAAGATGGGACATGATATTCTAAATTTAAAATATGGCATCAAAAGAATAGTATATGATCTATACAAGAATCTAATGGCTATGATAATAGTGGGGGTCCCCGCTATTGGCCATCTTACCTGAGACGGCAGATGTTTTAATTTTCTGCCCTTTTATACTGTTTATTTTACTTTTAATTGAAAAAAAAATGCAATTACGTAATTTACTCGCGGTAAGTGCTCACAAATATTTCAACTCAATTTATATAAAAAAAGTATATTTAATTAAAAATAAAAAAAACCGTTGTCAGCAAATATATTTTAAACATTTATTATTATAAAAAGGACATCTAGAATGGAATTGCGAAACATAATAATTTAAGTTCAAGGTGTTTAAGAAAAAACAATTTATTCCGAATTTTACAGCAAATGCCAAATTACATATTACAAAGTAAATAGTTTAAATGAGACTTCCCTTAAAATTCTTCTAATTATCAAGTAGATTGGAGAAATTAATCAATAGAATAATATTTTGTACTTGAAAAAAAAACACCAAGATTGAAAAATTATTTAAAAAAACCAGTTCTCCGATTTGAAAACGGTCTTCACTCGGTGAAAGGTAAGACTTTAATGAATGGCTGAGAGAAAGGGCGAGCTCGTAGGCCAGGTACTGGAATCACCAACCTTCTATACAATCCCATAGGGAAAGGACGTCTCAAGCCGTCCACCGTCACTGGGATGTTTCCTAGCGGACGGCCGAAGACGTCCTCAGCACTGAACGTGTTAATAAGTGATGGATTCCCACTAATATTGCCTTGAGTTTTAGTTGTTGCCTTTGGAAACTGAAGACCATCGTTTGCAACTGTTGTATAATGAACTGTTATACGCCCATAAGTTTTCCAGCCGTGTGACGTGAAGCGATGTCAACGGCACTTGTTGCACAGTGATTAACCTTGATTTTGTGTTGGAATTTGTCAACTTTATCAGTTTTCTAATTGGTGCGATTACAGTACTAGCACATTGTCTTTGTGGATGATAAGAGTGACGATATTTAGAAATTACTGAACGGCATAAACAAAATATGGGGACAAGAATTTGGTTAAAAATCAGCAAAAGGAAGACTGAAGTAGTGAAGGGAGATTTCTGTTTTTTAGGAAGTAAAATTATGTTTGCTGGAAGATGCAAGGAAAATTTCAAAATCAGAACAGCACTGTTTAAAACTGCCTTCATAAAAAAGTTTTGTTTTTGAAGATTGACCAATTACTCATAAATAGCGCTCTAAAACGGTTTACAAAGCACTTTATGAAAGTGAAGTTTAGGAATAGTAGAAAGAAAGAACTGAAGTAGGTATTTTAAAAGTGATGCTGTAGGAGGATAGTGAAAATTATGTGGACAGATAACGTACAAAATCCACGAAATTATTAAATGATGAGTAAGGAAAGGAGATCAAGGAAGATTCTCACAGAAAAAAGAGAAGGATGGTAGGTAGTAAGAATAGTTTAGGAAGACAAAGGTTAAAATATATGAAACACATAATTAAGGTTTTAGGTTGCAACGGGTATATTGGGATCAAGAAATTAACTCCTAATAGGAAGAGATGGAGGATTGCATCTAACCAATCAAGAAAATGATGAAAAATGTTGAATAAGGATTAATTTCATTTCATGAGCAGCAGCTACCAATGAATGATGAGTGGTTTTTAAAGGAACCAAATATGATGACTTTTCTTGCTGATGCATTATAATGAGCCCTATGATAATACTGTCACTACACCGATTTCTAAAATACGTGGTTGCAAGAAAATCAGCAATTTAGGAATTTCCAGGTATGCTGACTGATCTGAAAACACACACCGCTGAATACTTGAAATTTCACTAATGAATTTTAGCGTGCTAAAAATATTCTGGTGCATTTTTCTAAGATGTGAATGGACTGTAATGTATTTTTTTATTATTATTATTTAGATCACTAACACATAAAAAAGAGCAAAATATTTCAATCTGTAAGAGTATGAACGACTTTTTACGGTTTGTGTGTAGAAATTATTTTCAGGAAAGCTGTTCTTTGCAGTAGGCGAGGTTGGAGTTCATCGTGAAGCCTTAGCTGCATCTCGGCTCCCGAACCGGTTTAGCTGGACAGGAGAATCGCATTCAGACAAGTAATTGCAGTGGACAGACTGATTGCATCAGATAGGACATTGGTGCAAGATTAGCCTATCGCTTCCGCGTGGTTAGCTGGAATGTCCGCATTCCGTTGCAGTAATGCCCGCTATGTCGATCGGTTCACAACTATATCGCCCTCAATGACGCCTAATGTTAATTTATTGCATTGTCCGGCTCAGATAGGCTAGATACAAGCGTAATTTAGACCTTCCAGGTAGCACATCATCTAGAAGGAATCAAAAACGAACAAAACCTCCCGTATTACAACGCAGAAAACACTCCCTGCATCTGTACATTGTATTTGATTTTATGGGAATGGAGGCTATATAAGAAGTATAGGCAGAAGTAAAATATTCTTCTCAAAAAACATGAATATCGAATTTTAGTGACAGTGCAAACTGTTATGTTGATCTTAAACTGCTCAAAAATTTAAATAATAAAAAAATGTTAAAATAACAAAATATTTAAGGATAACTGTTAAAGTAGTCATTCTAGACCATAGATGTCTATAAATGAGGCAGGTTGCTATGCTGCCGAATGCCAATAAAAAGAAATAATATCTCTACTACAAAGTAAACTTATCACAGGTTCTGAAAAACATCTAAACTAATCATCATAATGATGACGATGCTTGCCGTACCCAGTGACCAAGTAGTCAACGCCGCCACTTGTAGACATTGTCCTGGGAAACTAAACCGAGGTGATGGCAATGTATGTGTTACTTTTTATATGGGTAACTGCAGTATGACTGTGTTCTACGTAACATGTTATTTACGTTATGAATTAATTAAATATGAAGGAAACGTGAGAACGAAACTAGATGCCAGCCCGTTGAGGCCAACTCTTGTGGGACAGCCAAGCTTAACCTCCCCGTATGACGGACGAATCACCATTAACACAGTCGTGTGACATAACTCCATTAACACTGCGGAGAGGTAATTTAGCCAGGAAGTTGAGTAAAAATCTATCACCATACTTGCGCTTATATGCACAAAGAGAAACGCAGATACACATGTCCAAGTCTACAGAGAGTTCAGCACAATCTGAAGATAAGGAACTGTGCACCATCATCTCTGCTACCCTACGACCAACTCATTATGCTGAAAATATCTTCTACCGCCAGGACTGGAACCAGCTAACCCCGTGTCAGCGCCAGAACCACCAGACACAACGGGGCGGACAAACTAATCATATTACATACGAAATAAAAGTAAATGTGCAAAGTTATCTTCAAGTTTAGATCACCTAGCGGGGATTCCGTCGTTGCTAATCTATAACTTTACGTTTATATCAATGTACCTTCAAATATAGTGGTAGACCAAGATTTGTTTTAATATTAAATGACTATGTCAGACGTTTACTAGCAGTCGTTTCAGCACCAAATATAATTACGAACAAATAAAAGGTCTCTAAATTCGTTACGTGAAGTACGTAACTAGGTATTAAGTTTATGGTTTTCTTAAATTGTAATCCAGAAAGATGTGGATGTTAAAAAATATTAGTTTTGGTTTTCCATGGTTTCACAAATCACTCCAGGCAAATTCCGGGATGCTTCCTTCAAAAGGCCATGGCAGAATTCCTTCCTATTCCTTGCCCCCCCCCATCCTTTCCTGTCTCTAAAGACCTCGCTGTTAAGAGACGTTAACCAGTTAAAAAAAGAAATATTAGGTGACAAGTGATTTCAGCAAGAAACAGAGAAAATTACTGCAGTAACAATTCATTATTTTAAATAATGCCAATAAAACTTTTACTGCTGATATTTTCCCCCTTTGACGCGTTTTGTTTCCGTATGAGGTAACATCTGCGTTGGGATCATGCATTGGAAAAATGTTTACAGATGTGATGATATTTTTCATACCTCCTTATACTGTATTTTCCCCGTGAAGCGCAGCTACCCATCGTTTCATTGACTCTACAAGTCGTCGCAAGTCCCCTCAAGAAATATTCAGCATTCTTCCTCTATAGCCGCCCATAAATGTGCAAGTGTTGGTGGTGCGGGACTTCTGCACGAACTGGCCTTTCTATCAGGTTCTAGATATATTCGATTCGATTCGTGTCTGGTTATCTGGATGGCCAAATCACTGACTGGAATTCTCCAAAATATTCCTCAAACCAATCCCGGACGATTTTGTCGCGGTGAGATAGTGCATTGTGATCATTGTTTGGGAATAAAAAGGCAATTATTGACTGCAAATGGTCTCCAAGCAGCTGAACATAACAATTTCCAGTCAATGGTCGGTTCAGTATGAACAGAGATCTCAGTTCACACAATGATGGAGCCACCAGCAGCTTGCACAACCTGACAACCTGGGCCCATGGCTTCGTGGGGTCTACGTTACACTCTAACTCTACCAAAAGCTGCTGTCAATTGGAATCGTGACCCATCTGACCATGCAACCTTCTTCAAGTCATTTAAGGTCCAACTAATAAGCTCACGACCAGGATAGAGGCTTGCAGACGATAGTGTTTAGATAGCAGAGGCTCTTGTCCCGGTCTTCTGCTGCCATATCCCATCAACGCCAAATTTCGCTGCACGGTACGCATTGGCACGTCTGCCGTACGTCCCACCATGAGTGTTTCTGTTCTTTGGCGCAGACACGCAACAATGACACCTCGACGCAGACGTCGCTGGTCTCGGTCATTAAGTAGACATGGTCGGTCAGGGCGTTGTCCACGGCGGGAGATAATTTCGGAAATCACATATTCACGCCACACTCCTGACTATGGATCCAAGAATGTTTAAACTGTGAACAATTTCCAAAATATGAAGCCTCATGCGTCTAGCACTAACTACCATTCCGTCTGTTAAATCATGTCTTACGGCCATAATCATGACAGACATCCTTTCAAACGACTCACGAGAGTACAAATGAAAACCTCGACGCTGAATAGCATATTTATACGTTTCTTCCATGAAATTTTCGGCATCTGGATATCTGCAATTTAATATCCCAAGATTTTGTCACTTCTGTGTACATATTAATGAAACAAATTTATTTGTTTTTACATTGATACTGTGTTGTGCAACAGCTGATTGACTATGTTTGCTTATCGACTTATGTTTCTGCGTGTAGCCTTTTGACCTCAATCGACCAAAATTCATTTTCATCTATCATTTTAGCTGAGCTTTGTTATAAAAAATAGTATAAATGTAGCGTCCTCTAGTTAAAAGGTAAACACAACAGGTGATAACTGTGCAATGACAGGGAAAATTCTGTCTAATTTTGGTTAGTGGCACTCAGATTATACATGATGTGTAAGAATGAAGGTGAAGTTAACGACGTTATGATGCGACGGAGAAGAAGACGCGGAAGCAGTATCGGTGACAGGAGGTGGTCTTAACGATTGTAACAGGAGCAGGACACGCGAGCTGCGGTCAGCGTATAACGACGGCACGCCACCTCCTATTGGATTTCTTCTCGGTGCCAATATTGCGGGCAACCCGAGCGCTCGCTCACAAAGATATGAGCTTACCTCTGCCTGAAAGCAAAAATTCTTCCAATAACTGGAGGATAATTGCTGCTGCCAGATGTAATTTGAAGTTACATAGAAAATGCTTAAACTCCGTCATAAGCTGCATAAAGTATTGTAAAAAAATTATAGCTGCTGAAATGGGGGAAATATCCGGTTTCTGATGGTATCCCAATATGAGTATTTCCAGAGTACACGACAGACATAAAACTATTTTTGTCTGATATATTTTGTAAATATTTAGAAGAGAAAAATGGCCTTTCGATTGGAAAATTGCCCAAATAAATCCCATTTTCAAGAAAGGAAATCGGAGGGATCCTAGGAAATATCGATCCGTATCTCTAACATATGTTTGCAGTAGACTTATGGAGCATGTTATATACTCTAACATTATAAATTTTCTAGATGAAAACGTGGTGTTTATACCAAACCAACACAGATTTTGGAAGAACAGATCATGTGAAACACAGCTGGCCTTATTTTCCCATGACTTTATGAATGTTATCGAAGCAGGTTCACAAGCTGATGCTATTTCTTGGATTTTCAGTAAATTTTTCACTCTGTACCACACAACCGACTTTTAGCGAAGATTCGAGAGTACTGTATCTGGATCAGATTTATAACTGGATACGAGATTACCTAACTGGTCGGTCGCTCTATATCGTTGTTGACGTGGAAGCCTCTTCTAATCAAGGCGTTACTTCGGGCGTTCCTCAAGGAAGTGTAGTAGGGCCACTTCCTTTCTTAATTTTTGTAAACGATCTCAGAGACAATGTTAACAGCAGTTTGCCTTTTTTCGCTGATGATGCACTTATTTATAAGGAAGTAAGGTGCTCTGACGATTGCTTAGGAATTCAGCGCGATCTGGATGTTATTTCGGAATGGTGCTATGAATGGCAATTTACACTAAATTGCAAAAAGTGCAAGACAATACGCATAACCAACAAAGAGAATCCGTTTGTTCACGGTTGTAAAGTAAACATCTCAGTCGACGACATGGTTGTATCCCCGAAGCATTTCGGTATAATAGAACAAAGCAACACAATATTAATTCTGCACATAGCTTCCGTTATAGGTAAAGCTAATTCTACATTACGATTCATATGCTGTATTTTGAAGAATTTTGTGGAGTTTGAGATCTTTATCCCAGGGTATCGATTGACACGACAGAGAAAGTATAGAAAAGAGCCCCTTGATTCATGACTGCTTGCCACAGCCCTTACGAAAGTGTCACAGAATTGATACATAGATTGGGCTGAGATTGTCTGTCTGACCTCGGTTTTGTTTGAATTTATTTACGAATATATGACAATCTTCTTTCATTGACGAGTGAGATATAATATTCCGTCCACCAATCTGCTTAGGTCGCAATGACAGGGAAGATAAGACTAGAGAAATACGATGCCTTACTGACGCTTTTATGTATTCTTTCTTTCCTCGTGTTATTCGGGACTGGTATGCACAAAGGAAGTTTTGGTGCATAGCACGCTCTGCCACCCACAATATTTGTGAATTGGAGAGTATGGATGTAGATGTAGATAAATGAATTTGAGGGAAAAACCTGAAACCAATTCACTATTTTCCAAGAGCGAATCATGTATTTCTACCAAAAATTCAGACTAAGGCTAACTGCCAGTGTCGCTGTCAAGATTTATTCTTAAGACGACTGTAGATGCCGATTCCCAGAAACTAAACTGACGGTTCAAACTGTCAAACCTGAGGGTACAAAGAATCTTTTTCCTGGGTCGCCTAAAAGTACTTTTGGCATCCTATCTCAGTAAAATAATATTTTTAGCAGAATTCACGTCTTTAACAGAACTCACATATTTACCGGAAATCTGTACACAAGCCTCCAGCTCATAAACGAAATAAGTTTCAGACTTAATCTTTGTAATGACATGTGCTTTGCTGACCAAAAACCAAATACTATATTCCAAATTTTGTAAAATATATATTCTAGTGGGCTACATATTTTTTTTTTCACCCCAGCGTGTGGTGTATGGATGTTTATTGCTGATAAGTAGATGTCGAATATATTTTTTTCACTGGAAGATAAACCTTATATCTAATATTTATAAGTTCTGATAAATGTTTTTATTTTTACAGATATTAATACTGTTTTATTGGAAAAAGATATCAATTCAGAGTGTATTGCTACATAACGTACTTATAAATTAGCAGTGTGAATCTGCTACAAACCCTGACAATGTGTCAGGCATCGGTTTTTTCCGTTTGACCTACCAGGTGTATTTTGGGGGGGGGGGGGAGGGGGTATCTCGATCTGTTGACCTCAGTATAATTGTGCTTCTGCATTTATTTTTCTCTTCTAAGAGAATGGAAAATACATAATCCACTTCTTCATTCACTCTCTCAAAAATCTAATATATTTACGATAGTTTCGGTAATATAAGTTGTGGTTTATTGTTGTTGATTAACGAAAGCACACGTTAATCTAGCTAATGATCTATTTTTCAAGTAATTGTGTATTGACGCATGATTTAGCTAAGTAAATTATTCAGTTTAACGTCGCAGTTCAGTGGCACCACAGTTTTAGCACTTACATCAAAATTGTGGATAATGTTTATAAAATAGCTATGCCTTACAGCAATAACGTGTCTGATATTCGGATGTCAGAGAATTTAGTTTGTTCATTGCAAGCATGCTGCAAATCGTCACACAAGAATCATCCAAGTTTATGGGCAAAAAACAATAATAATATTTTTGTCCAATATTCACGTTTCCTGAGAACAAAACAAAAACATTAGAAAACTCAAATTCTTCATTTATATAAAGACTAGACGAAAAAAGAAAGAATGACACCTATGGTTTTTTTCATTAGTGACATTAATTTTGAGTTTTTAATTTCTGTAAGATAATTTTATCAACATAGTCACAGAGGAAGCATGCTTCTGACTAATAATATTTAGAAATTTACTTGTTGATTACGTTGGACGTATTTTAAAAATATTTTTTATTTAAATGATCTGCCTTTTTTTGACACCAAGGTTGTGATCCTCTTTCATTGCAATGAAACATAGATTGTTAATTGTTACGAGAATCCATTCTTATCGACTAATGATTTAACAAAAACACATGCACAAAAGTTCTGTGTCCCCTTTATTAATACACGAAAGAGTTTCCCAGGCTTAAACGCTACGGACAACGCAGTACAATTACGTCAACGAATAAGAAGATAATCTGTGCAAAGTACGACCCCCCCTTCAGTTACTTGTACTGTACGTTCACTTTAGTTTCCTCCAGCGTAGTAGGTATTCACAGACATTCGAAGTTTCGTACGACAAAGAATTAGCTACGATTTTTCAGTAGAGTCTCAGCTTTACAATGATATTTTCGACTCCATATGTTGCTTCACTATTATTCAAAACCTTTATTTTCCCCCTTTAGTTCGAGTTAAGTAACAGCAGTGTTAGATTGTTCTTTAGGAACTTGGCGGCAGTTATGTAGAGTCTCAGCTTTACAATGATATTTTCGACTCCATATGTTGCTTCACTATTATTCAAAACCTTTATTTTCCCCCTTTAGTAAGAGTTAAGTAACAGCCGTGTTAGTTTGTTCTTTAGGAACTTGGCGGCAGTTATGTAGATATACCTGGCAACCGGGGTAGTTTTGAGCTTTGTCATTATAGTAGGTATACTTAAAGTTACATAGAATTTTTTTTTTATTTAGCACACATTTTTACAGCCTAGTATCTAGAAACTAAAATAGGCCTTAATTTAACACAACAGTTTTACATTTTATATTTCAACAGATAATTTCACAATGAATAATTTCAATTTTTGTTATGTATGGCTTTGGCAATATCTGTACAGTCTTTTCTTGTTGGCACGATACATACGATTGTTCCGCTGTTAACATATATTATAACTTTCTAAATTTGCTGCATTTTGTCATAATTGATTTATTATAGTTTTCTCGTTTTGTATGGTGTCTGCAGTTTCCTGTCCACTTTATGGTTAGAATATTTAATATTTCACTATGTCACTTCGTACGTCTACCACTACTACTATTACTTAACTATTACTACTATCTACTACTGTACCATCTAAGAAAGCATTTTCCAGCATTGGTATCGGTGCGGTAATCCGAATTCCATAGAAAGGAAGCTTGCCGTCTTTCTCAAATACTTTCTTCCTTACAAAAGAAAACTCATTTGCCTATACCACAATGTATAAAACGAAAACTGCGAAGTAAATTATAGACACTATGTTACGTGTTAACAAATATCATATGTGCATGAGGCTGGACAGGATTTCGCGACCTTCGAGTTGGCCGATATGCTACCGTGGCTGGCAACAGAAAGAGCTGTATAGTAGACAAACATTTCACAGTGGTTCAATGACTCAATTACAAGCGGACGGCAATGAGACACATAACCAGCTGTCAGAGAGCCAGCTATATTACAGTGTATTAAGAAGGCCAAGGGTCACTTTTAAACAGGCTATCAGGTCCTTCAACACAGTCACAAT
This sequence comes from Vandiemenella viatica, assembly GCA_031002005.1. Lineage (NCBI taxonomy): Eukaryota > Metazoa > Arthropoda > Insecta > Orthoptera > Morabidae > Vandiemenella > Vandiemenella viatica. The sequence goes on from CM061921.1 coordinate 24,724,246, forward strand.
AGAAAGAGATCTGTAAAGCTTTACTCTCGCTTACGTCAGTGATGGAGTGACTTACACTCTCAACAAAGAAAAAAATATTTTATAACAGAAATTATTGAACATGTATACTACGGTTGTTTATTCAATAATAACATGTGTCTGTTTGTGTGTTGCCGCAGAAATTTGACTTTATTCCCAGTGGAGGAAGGTATTTCTGCCTTCTATTGGTGTAAAGCTCCTTCATTTTGATTGCACTGCAAATTTATACCATTGTTTAAGGCCCTTGCTGTTTAAAACAAACGGCTTAAGAACAGGGTCTGAAGTAACCACTTGTCAGATTAATGCTCTTTGGGTGCAGTGAAGAGAAATTGGAATTTGTTCTAAAAAATCTTGCTGAAGAAAGAAAGAAAAAACAGTGATTTGACCTACCTCCTTGTCGTCTCAAGATAGTTTATACAACTGTTATACTGTAATAAAGATATTATTTAAATATCATAATGATCTTTCTAGAAATTTTTTTGAAGCTGGTGCTTAAGTTGTATCCTATACATAATTTTAATATCTCCTAAATCTTAAATAACGATTACTTGTATGAATTTTAACTGGCACCGACAAGGGTGGGAAAATAGGACAGAAAACTTGCGTAACCAGTTATATTGGAGGTCAGATTCATAAAACATTTTTGGCTAATGTTAATTCTTCATAGAGTGTAATATTTTAAGATAAATCTGGTTACTAGCTATATATTCGCCTACACAATTACTCACCAGGAAGGCCAATGCTACTGCAAGATCGAGCTTGGTGGGTGAGCTATAAAGCTCTGGCCTTGCATTCGGGAGGAGGCGGGTTGGAATCCCCATCCGGGCATCCAGATTTGGGTTTTCTATGGTTTCCCCAAATCACTCTAGGCTTCCTTCAAAAGGTCATGGCTGAATTCCTTCCAGTTCCTTGTACCCAGTCCTTAGCCGCCTCTAATGTTCTCGACGTCATCGAGGCATAAAGCCATAAGCAAAGAAAAGCTACTGTAGGAGGATATGATTATGTGTTGATCAATTTCTTGCCATTATTTACCCTGATACAAATGGTAGATACAAATTTTAAGAGATTAATGCGAACTATATAGTCTAGACATCAACTTCTTAAATAGCTACTATAAAATAGTGTCAAACGATGCTATTTCTTCGGTGCGATATCGCTTAACCTGTTTTAGCAATGGTGATGCTAGGAGAAATCAATAAGGAAATAAATAGATATAAGTATTGTTATGCGGTAGAATGCAAACAATGAAAGCTACGTGATGGTGGGAAGGTATTGGGTGAAGAGCGACTGACGTTCCATCAGAACCCTGCCTGTCCCCAGTGCACAAAACACGCGGGGCAATTCCAGTGTAACGAGGCATTGAGCGCTACGCCCGCACATTGCCAGTGTATATGCCCAACACCCTAATGAAGGCCATTATTTTAAATGCTCAGGGGTCCCGCTCCTGCTTGGGTATTGAAAATCATAACAGCGGAGCTGCCACAAGTCCGCATGACGCACCGTGGCTCCTCCCCTAATTTAAGTGAAACACTTTTGTCCTTGCCGTGACAACCCTTGCTGACCAGCGGTCAAGCGGTGAGCCGGCGGGTAATTTGGTGGAAAAGCCTTTCAGAAGAGGATCTGTCAGCTGAGCACGTGGCATTCGTCTCGCTTGTCGGCCTGCAGCTGTGCAAACTGTCTCCGACCACAATTACTACCACCGTGATTGAATCTAAGTGTCTAACCATTGTCCTATCACACTTCCTAATAAAGCCTTCATTACCTTCTTTCGTTAGCTCATTGCACAATATTTTAACTCGTTCAGAAACACTGAAGTATGATAGTTTTTAGTAAACAGTTTATGTAAGTTACCACTGAAAGTGTTATCTAAAAAAGTATTTTTTAAAAGCATTTTTCGTATTGCTGGACGTAGTTAAATCAACAGGAATCAGTTAAGTACGTTTAATAAATTCGTAGAGTATTTGCCGAAAATAGATTATTTTATTTTCCCTAGCTTTACACCTCGTCGAACTCGAGGTCATTAGAGCCAGAGAGGATTGGGGACAAGGATCGGGCAATCTAGAGGACGCGGGTTCGAATCCCCGTCCGGACATCCAAATTTTGGTTTTCAATGGTTTCCCCAAATCACTCCAGGAGAATGCCGGGATGCTTCATTCAAAAAGGTAAGTGGCCGAATTCCTTCTCGTTCCTTGTCCCCAATCCCATCCCACCTCTATTGACTTCGACGAGGCGTCCAGCAGTAAGGAAAAAACAAGACAAGGATCGGGAATGGATTTGACCATGGCCTTATTATGGAACTATCCCGGCATTCACCTGGAGAGATTTCGTAAATCATGGAAAACTGAAATCTGGATGACCGGATGGGGATTCGAACCGTCGTCCGCCCTAATTCCAGGTCCAAATGTTATCGATCACCCATCTAGTTAGGTTCGAAAATAGAAATAATAAACCTTTTTAAACATACTTGCCCATGAATGTGATGAATAATGCAAAGAAGTCGGACAAAATTAAAAATACTAGGGAAAAAAGATGATAAAAGCTAGTGAATAAAAAATAATGGAGAATGCATAGAAATTAATCTATAATTTTTTTAAGAATGGTGCATTCACGTTACAAGTACCTAAAAAAGATCACAAGTTGCGGATGTAATTAATAAGCTCAATATTACTGATCAAACACGCAGATCAATTGGTTCCTAGTTTACTGGCAATGCTGATTGTGTAAAAATAAATAAAGCAGTTCTAGACATGCTGTAATCCCACACCGTTGGCTCAGGTCGTTGGTGCACCCTGATAGTCTCCAGTGCCTGACACGGAGTGCTGAACCCTGGTGCTGGAAAAAATGTCACAATTTGAGCCTTAGCCACTATATTCCGAAATCCCCAGATTGTGTATCAAGGTCCTAGTTATGGAGTATATGAAACTGTTGATGGTGATTCGTCCATTCGATAGCGACATTAAACTTGGCGACCAAAGTGTCTTTCGGAAAAGCAGATCTGAATGGACGGCGGCGGGTTTCACACCCTTCCATCTCCCAGCCACCACATATTACATTGAATACACATTAGTGTAACCTACACAAAACAGTAGCACTTGACAAACGTTTCCTCACTGGAGGAGGCAACTTGAAACCATTCCAGTCAACAGTTCTCCAAATCCTGATACTGGCGTTGGAGTCCTGTCCAGTCATTCAAATCTCGGTTTATCTACGTTTGCCGAATCACTCCAGGTGAACGCCGGGTTGGTTTTTTCACAAAGGCCATTGTTTGCGTGCTTTCTGTATGACTGACAAGTCGCCCATCTTACACTGCTGGGCCAAAACATTATGACCACTGCTCAACGCGAGACTGAATGCCATCTGGTGGCGTAGTGGTTACATATTACGGTAAGGAAAGCAATACGAATGGAGAGTGATTCTACCGACGATACGTGTGGCAGATGGATAAATCCACTGACATAAGTGACCTTGATAAATGGCCCGTAAACTGGGAACGAGCATCTCGGAAAGCTGAAACCATGAGTAGATGACAAGATGGTAGTGGTCCACGCCTCATCACAAAACGTGTAGGTTGGAGACTTGTTCCCCCTATAAAGTAGGATATGAGGTGATCTGTAGCAGATATGATGGCAGATTACAATTATGATGAAGGCACAGTTGTTTTCGTGCATGTAGTTCAGCGCACGTTGTTGAACATAGGACACCACGACAAACGGTTCCTACATGTTCCCATGTAGACACAACTGCATCGTCAATTACTATTGCAAATGGCACTAGATCGCCGAGATTGGACAGTGGATCAATGTAAATATGTCGCCTGGTCGGATGAATCGTGTTTCTTGTTTCACCTGACCGATGGACGTGTCTTCCGGGCAAACGGCTGCTCAAAACATGCGCCGCACCACGTACGCAGGCAAGTGGGGCCGGTATACATTCAACTTGGCTTCCAAGGGGCCTGTGGTAGTGATAGAAGGCACCATGACAGCTGTGGACTACCTGAAAATTATTTCGGACCATCTGCATCCATTCTACATCTACATGTATACTCTGCAATTCACAAAGATTGTGGGTGGCAGAGGGTTCTAAACACCAATCCTAATTCTGTGTATTCCAATTCCGAACAGAACGAGGAAAGAAAGAATACATAAAAGTATCAGTATGGCATCTTATTTCCCTAAACTTATCCCTCCTGTCTTTGCGATCTAAACAGGTTGGCGGAAGAAGTATTTCATTGCACTCTTAAATTAAAAATTTTCGCATATTCTCCAACAAATTCAAACGAAAACGATGTCAGCCCAACCCACGTATCAACTCTGTGACACTTTCGTAAGGACTGCAACTAGCAGTCATGAATCGAGCGGCTCTCTTCTGTACTTTCTCTAACGCGTCAATCAATCCCTTACGATACGGATCCCAAATTTCACAACAGAAATCCAAATGCGGACGCACTAGTGTTTTGTACGCTATTTCCTTTGTATGAGTATTACAACTTCTCAAAATACAACCTATGAATCGTAATCTAGAATTAGCCTTGCCTACGATGGAAGTTATGTGCAAGTCCCATTTCATGTTGCTTTGTACTGATATGCCAAGATATTTCAGGGAATCCACCGTGTCAACAACTGAATTGTTAACTTTGTACTCGTGAGCAAACGGGGTCTTTGTATTACTTATTTGCATTGCCTTGTACTTTTTGCAGTTAGTGTAAGCTGCCATTTATGGCACCATTCCGAAATAACATCCAGATCGACAGGAATTTCTAAGCAATCGTCAGAGCACCTTACTTTCCTATAGATAAGTACATCATCAGCAAACAATCGCATCCTGCAATTAACTTTGTCACCGAGATCGTTTATAAAAATTAGGAAAAAAAGTAGTCCTTGAGGATCGCCCGAAGTAACATCTAGCTCTAGAAATTTGTCAGTAGGGAGTGATTATTTCTGTGAAATTCCACGTTTTGTGGTTTGATGCTAGTATCACCGTCGAGGCCGAAAAGTTTCGAACAGGGTACTACTATTCTATTATTTTTATAACATCGCCAATGGTTTAGTCCAAAAATACTGATATTAATCATTTTGTAGTGATATACCTGTTAGTACACTCACTTCCTCGCTATACTTTGTGGCGCCATTCGATTCACACGGAAGTTGGTTTTACGTGATATTTAGCTAGTTAATGTTTGCGGGTTCCGAGTGTCGTAAAAAAAAAAAGAATCCTACAAGAACTTCGTAATGTCAGTAATGCCGTTTAACCTGGTCTCCTGACATACTTCTAACCCCTGAGCAGGAAAGATATATGGTGAACTCAATCAGTTCGAATTTTTCTGTTATTGGAATAAAGGAGAAATTAAAATTCGACAACAATACCGTGGCAAATTCTAATCCTTTTAATGTCATTGTGCTTTACTACAATACTGATGTTCTTCTAGGAACCTCACTGGGTTGGTTCAAACCAATTTTCAGTGTTAGTGGATAGTACAATTTGTAGTGTATCGTTGCACTACATGGTGTATTCGCGGTATGCTGGGCTATCGGCTCAGGCAGGTGGACAAGTGAGACAAAGAGTGACAGGGATGCTCTGGAATGTGGTCTTGAGCAGGTAGCGAGGGTGGTTAGGTGTGTGTGGAGTGGACAGTTGGCTGCGGGCAGTGTGGTTGCGTGCGTGGCAGCCGAGATATGAGTGAATGTATGTGCAGCGGCTAAGGATAGCACGCGCTGCTGTGGTGTTCTTTGTTGCATGGCGCCTGCGGAGCGGATGAGGCAACCGACGAACGTACAGATAGGTCGTCGCCGATAGAAGACCACTGGAAGCCGACCCGGCGCCTTCGAAATATGGTAACCACAGAGTGATCCTGATAAAACCCCCCGAAGTGTCGTATTGATGACCAAACCTGACCCGTTGTGTTTAGTGGAAGGGCACTTAACAACACCTGCGGACTGATATGTGGAAACTACTATATTATAAGTGGATTGATGCATTGTATTTGAAATTGTTATAGTAAATATCAATGTTAGTTATACGTGAAACGGTGTTGCCGACCTGTACAGCACAATCTCAATTCCACTTTCCATTAATTTCATATAATAATATTGGTTTCATTGTTGATCAATTAATTAAAATAGAAAGTAATTTAAATTAAAAAGGGGAGTACAAGTTTTACGCTTCAAATTGTGTATTTACAAAACAATTTGAATTGAATTGACAGGATAAACTATTGAGAAAAGAAATAGAAAAAAGTTCATATTCCAGTATCATTTGCAGCTGAAGGCTTGAGATCATTTTTTAAAAAGGTACCTCACAAACAAATATACTCCACCATCCTTACAGCAGTTCTATTAGCCTCGATACTTGGTTGGTCTCCAATTATCTCTTTTATCTAAAACTTCTCGAAGGATAATTTCCGTCCTATATACTTCGCATAGATAAACAGAAGACAACACATTGGTAATAAAATTGCCATCCAGCAGTTCTTTGACTAGACTCAATACTGGCATTCCTCAACTAACGCGTCGATATTGAGTTTTCTTATTTTTCTGCGTCTTCATGATCCACAGATTACTGATACGCAAGAAAAAACAATGAGCATCGAGGAGCTGAAGTTCGTACGGGTAGAACAAAACACCAAAGAAGCAACCACTGCTTAGCAGTGGCCTCATAGAAACCCAGAGGAGGGGCGATTATTGGCGAGGATACCCTCTTCCACTCGGACCTGCAAAAGGCCTCTGGAGACAGATGAATCAAAATCGATCATTGTCTGGTGGCTCAGTGGTTAAGGCGTCTGACTGGAGATCGAAAGGTTTCCGGCGTAATCCCCAGTCTCGGCAGGGATTTTCAAAGAGCCTTAACCCGACCTTCACTCTGGCTCAGCTTGCTGTGTAGTGTCAAGTATGCCAGAGCGCTTCCGTGGATCGGATTCCAAGTAAAGCTACAGGTACCCACTACCCGGTAGGGTTACCGCGTTAGGTTAGGTAAGGAGGAAACGAACTGGCCATCCTACCTCTGACACCAGGCTTAGTATGCCTTCTTCGGGAGGTTGCAACCAAACGTCGATAAGATTTATTGAGCCGGCCGCGGTATAGTGGGAGCTAGAGTACTAGATCCGCGTGTTGAAGGTCGCCGGTTCGAGTCCGGCCACGGGCATGGGCTGTGAATGTCATATCCGTCCTGTGGTGGGTATAACTGGTTCGAAAAATACATACTGGAAGAAGCTGAAAGTAATGGATCGCACATAATCACTGTTGGCTGTATGGCCTCAGATAGCGAAAAAAAAAAAAAAGTATTTATTGGGAAACACAATTGCTAAGTAACATTTTGCACTATCAACATTAACAATAAACGGCCAATAAACAAACCATATGTTTTCACATTCAGAAGAAATTTCTGCATAAGACAATACACAACCAACTGAAGATGAATTCCAATAGTGAAAATGAGAGAGCAGCTGAAAAAAAAGATGGGTAAAAAAATTTAATTATTAATCTATTTTCTTAAAATAAAAATTATATTGCACAATAACATTTAATTTTTTCGCTTATAGTTCTATTAATTTGGTGTTAATTTCTTTAAATATTAATTGCTAGTGTAAGCCAGTGACTTTTTTGCGTATCGTCACTGGTCTAGAATAGTTCCAGTTTTTACGATGAAAGATTATGACAGGTTGATATGATCTGACCAAATACGAACTTGACCTGTGTTTCACCCTTAGGATGAATAAAATCTCATGAGCTTGAAGAACTCAGAAGCATTAATAGAAGTAGGTATTAAACACGAACAGGGACGATCACGCTATCGTGTAACTGTTTCAAAGGTCATACACGTGAACTTGCTTAAATACGAACTTGACTTGTATTTAACCCTTAAAGTCCACTCTGCAAATTTAAAAAAAAAAAAAAAACCTGTTTGCTTCGAAAGCATCACGTTGTTTATTATTGAGACTGGGCAAAACACTCATAATGTAAACATTGGTAATAGTATCTGTGACAGCCAGAGAACTTAATACACATTCCATATTATGAAACAGTTGAGCAACTCCGCAGAAATGAGTTGCCAGAATAGTCGATTCGGTGACACATTTTGGTCTGATGTCCACTTAAAATAACCTAATAACTCACAGCGGACATGAATAAAGGCCAATAACGAAAGTAGTCAGTAAAATGCCTAAAAAGAAAAATAAACCGTATTGCAAAAATTTTGGTCAAGCAACAACATTTGTGAAAGTTGTAATTAAACTGAAATTTATCCTAAGCCGAAATCACAATTGGCATTCGTGATTACAGCAGAGACTATGAGTAATTTCTTTTTTTTTTAAATGGCATTAATTAGTAACATGTCACTAAAAAGCAGATACACGTTTTTTTCAGCCACAAAATTCATCAAATTTTTGTAAACTACGAAACGTTATGATAAGCAAACTTAATGAATGTATTATGCCAATTAATTTGGTAGCAGTTGTTTAGTTATTAAATTGTAGACATAAACACAAATTTCTTCTAATGGTTTCTCTGGTCGCTGTTTTGTGGGCGAAGGCTGACACGTGATAAGGTTCTCCAGCCAATAGCTACCAAGGTGAGTGGACGAGTGACCTTACGAAATTATATAATATGTACTGCTTAAGCTATAAATTGCAAATATGTTAAATAAACGAACGAATTATTCATCATCAATAATGAGACATTTTTTGTTCTCATTGCTAAACACAGTTGTTAAGACCGTTATTTAATTTAAAAACATATTGATTTTAACAGCAGCTTAGCATTGAAGGGTATGAAGGAAATTCTTTGTTATATTCGTGACGTACCAAATTTAAATTCATAGCCTTAGTCTCCTTATCTAAATGATTTTGTTCACAGAAAAATCCTGTGAAACCTCCACCTTCGGCATAACAATGGATTTAAATTTTATCATTCACGTCATAGCAGATGAATTATATCCGTATAGAAGGTTCGTGAAAGAGTATTACTAATACGTTCCAATGTCCGCATTAAAAACGGCGCACGTGCGCATTATATTGATTCCGGAATTCTGAATCTTGCATAGAAATGTAAAATGAAACGGGTAAGCCCTCGCACGAGCCCCTAATTCTTTTGTGAATTTTCATATCTGCCGTAGGCGCCGTCTTAGCTCGCGATTCTCTTTGAGTATTTAAGATGTAATTCTTTTCCCATTAACCGGCACAATGCGCCGTGTAATCCCCGATAAGCGGCTTAACAGCAAGCGAGCGGTGTGCCGCTGTCGTTTTCTCATCACATCGGCCGCGGGTACCAAACTAACTCCGCGCCACACCTCAAAACACAATCTCCCTTAATAAGCTATCTAAATAATTACTCCCGATACGGTTGAAAATATCAGGTTTAATATGTATTAACGATCCTTAAGCACGTTTTTTGCTATCACTGAATTTAATTGAGCCATGTGTAACAATCCACTGAACTATTGTAACACTCCAGTCTTTTCAAGACTTTCGTAACTTTGAACAGACTGATCAACCGAAGTCACATGCTGCAAACGAGGAAATGGCTTTCCGGAATGCATATTTAATTTAATTGCAATGGAGCGCACTCTCCAGAGGCAATTTCCCAAAACACACATTTTTTCTCTTTCCTGCACCTCCCTACATTTGCCCTCAACAAATCTAATCTTTAAATTCTTTCAACGGTTTTGTTAAATTATTCATCATTTCTCTTGGCAACTTATTACAATCCCTGACCCCGTTACCTAAAAAAGAGAATCTTTAGGAATCGAGTGCCAGCTTGGGGTCATAGTCATCTTTTTCCTTCCACGTATTACTATTAATTCTTACACCAATATCTTCACATGCCTCATCACCACTCCCATGACCCTCTTCAATCTCCTCCTGTCTTCCAATTCATACCATTCCAGCTTTTTTGTTATATCTGTTACTGATTGCATTCTACGGTAATTTCCAGAAACAAATCTGGCAGCCCTTTTTTGTCCCCTCTCCAACTCCTGTATTTGATACTTAAAATATGGGTCCCATACAACACCACCATATTCAAGGAATGGTCTGACCAAAGTTTTATAACTCAGTTCCTTTACTTCTCTCGTACTTCCCCTCATCACTTTCTCAAACAAGTGCAGAATTTTGAAATCTTTTCCTGCAGCTTGTCCAAAGTGTCCTGTCCAGTTAAGCTTATTATCAAATGTAATGCCAAGATATTTACATTTCAAGTCTTCAACAAGCAATTCTTTCCCCACTTTATAATCAACCTTTAGTTTGTTATTTGTGTAGCTAATAAGCTGACTCTTCTTTGAATTTATCTTCATCCTATGTACACCAACCTAACTAGATATCCTGTCCAGATCACCCCACAGCTGTTTACAGTCATCAACCGTTTTCATCCTTTTATATAACATTATGTCATCTGCAACAACACAACTATTCATTAGAATAATGAACAGCAGTGGTCCTAATACGCTACCATAAAACTTTGCGCGATCAACATACTGTATACTTTCCTGTATTAGAATAGTATTGTTTTTAGTCAGATAGCGCCGAGCGCGGTGGATGAACGTTAACGCTTTGGCCTCTCATTCAGTAGGACGTGGGTTCGATTCCCCGTCAGGTCATCCTGATTTGGGTTTTCCAAACTTTCCCCAAATCATTCCAGGTGAATGGATGGTTCCGTCAAAAGGCCATGATTGAATACCTTCCAGTTCCTTGCCCTCAGTCCTTTCCCTCCTCTAATACACATGAAGCAAAAAAAAGAAATAATTTCCTTCCCGTTCATTGGCAACATGTTATAGAATGATAATAACTCCAGTTTTTTACGAGCCGTAAAATGCTGATTAAAACAAATCAGAATTAAAACCACGAATTTTAGAGACCATAGAACTGGAGACTCAACGATAACGGAACTTCAGACCTTGAAAATACCCCAATACAAAGTCTTAATGAGGAATAGCTTGCTACGTAGCACACTCACATATTACGTCCAGTGAAGAGAATAGCAATTCGTCTAGTCACATCTCGTGGTAGACTGCAGGATAATCAGGCTAGCAAATGACTGCGAAGTGAAACAAATTTATCGGAAATACATGAAAATGGATAAAGGGGTGGGTGGTGTATGGCCCCTGAGGCATATCAGTGTCCGCGACAGGCTAGCTCAGGCGTGAAGCCGGCTGGCGTGTCTGCAGGGGAGAGCAAACAAGAGGGGATACGATCCGATCCACTGTGTTGACCTTCCCACGATTCAGTCTCACCGCTATATGTATCAGCTTACAACAGTCACTGTCAACTGTAACACATTCTGTGTTTTCATTTCATTACTTCATTCTGCTACCGCTGCTTAGCCTGTGAGGTTCCATGCATCTACACCCTGAATGGAAAACTGTAATTACTACCACATGTGCTTACAAGTGTTGACAGTTGTAGGAACGATTGCTTACTCCAAGAGAACCGTCGATTTCAACACCGTACTTCCCATCTAAGGGAGAAATTACCATACTTACTATAAGCAATTAACACTTGGTTAGTCCAATATCACTAGAATTTTCATAAAATTATTCACTGATACTTCAGTAAAACCGAACAGTCCTGTGAATGTCTTTACTATTTTTCTTTCCTCCTTTTTTTTTGGATTGTTTTTAGGTTTGTAAATTGGGATAGTGAAATCACTATAGAAAAACTGTTACATATTTGAGTTCCGAAAATTATTACGGTCACCCTCGAAGTGAGTGAGCGATAATGCTCTGGCTTCGCATTTGGGAGGATTTTTTTTTATGGTTTTACGCCTACTGAGGTCATCAGAGACGGGATAGGACTGGGGACAAGGAACGGAAAGAAATTAGGCCATGGCTTTTTTGAAGGAAGCATCCCGGCATTCGCCTGGAGTGATTTGGGGAAAGCATGGAAAACCCAAATCTGGATGCCCGGACGGGGATTCGAACCTGCGTCCTCCCGAATGCGAGACCAAAACGTTAACCGTTCACCCACCACGCTCGATGCATTTGGGAGGACGTGGATTCTATTCCCCGTTCGGCCATCCAGATTTGGGTTTTTCATGTTTTTTCCCAATTCACTACAGGCGGAATAACTCCTTCAAAAGATCATGTCTGAATTCCTTCCCGTTTATTGCCGCCCCGTCGACGAGGCGTAAAACCATGAGCCAAAATAAAAATAAAATTAAATAAACAACTTCTAAATTTATTCAAACCGTGATTTCTGTATATTGATGCACAGTTTCAAGTTACCGAAATTAATTTGCATAGTTGTATCTTTCTAGCAGTTATGAAGTTACAATGATTATATCCAGAATAAGAAAACGGTTCGTATTTATTTTTATCGTTCAACTTTAAGCTGGACATAAGATTATTTTGAAATTGTTACCCATGTAAGTAAAAACGCTGGCTTTATGCTTTTGACTTTGCTTCATATTATTCTAAAGTTAATGTGAAAGTTACACTTGCTTTCTATCTAAAATTCCAATTAGGATTAATTTTTGTCAACATGAATGGTCTGCTGACTTAGTGGTTAAGGCGTCTGACTGGAGATCGAAAGGCGCCGGTTCTGTCTCGGCGGTGACTTTCAGAGGCCCTCAACCCGACTATCACCTCTAGCACACCTTGCTGTCTAATACGAAGAACGCTTCACGTTAAACTGTAAATCCCCTGTTCCTTGTAGGATTACCGGGTTAGGTTAGTCAACTATAATAGGGGCATAGCGCGGCGAATCGAAAACTATGACAATTAGAGGCCGAATAATCCTTCTGGATCCCCCCGCCAACAATGCCGTACAATAACTTCAATTGATTATCAAGTAAAATGGGAGTCCAAGGCTCATATGGCCTCTAAGGACCGTAGCTCACGCCGGATGGGGTGGAACAGTAAAACCTTGTAAAATGCCTTTGCGGCTTGTCACAGCAGCTCTGCCCGCAAACCCTACTCCCACGTCCACGAAGGCGAAAGCCGCGTGACCACCGAGAAATACTTTAGTTCTGGAGAGTAGCTAGCATAAAAAGGAAGGCGAACGCCAACCGCGTTAAAACCCCGGCTTAGGGAAGGAAACCCTGAAATAATACTCTGGTCCTCCAGGATGTGAGTTGTGTGATGTAAAAATCCCACCATTATTAAACTCCAAGGGAACAGGCGGACGGATCTAGCGAAAAACTGACCACTCAATCGATACAAGGCAAAATAATTTAATCTGGAATGTCAAAGGTTTATGCCTTAATAGAAATAATAGTGGATATAAAAGCAGTTTCTGAGAATAAGATTAATCTACAGGTTTCGAAAGAATTAGATCACTATGTAATGTACTACCTGTTGCTCGGAACATGGTTCAGTGGAACGTTAATGTTCGAACTTTTTTCTTAAACTAACATCATTAACAACTGCATTACCCTTGGCCCCTTTGGCCGACAGAAAGCAAATTCCTTTTTCATAAAAGGTCCCCTGCAAAATATTATGAAACCGTTTTGGCTAAAATAATGATAATAATTTCTACTACTAGAAACAACTTACCTTCTAGTCAATACTAATTTCTGGACACTTTTATCTTAATTCTCAGATTTTGACGTCATATCAAAATAAAACTTCCATTATTCAGCTCTTGGGACCAATGGCCGTTCATTAAACGAAACACCGTCAATATCCAACCAGTAGTTTTTGTATGACTAGGGTTCAACGAAAAATTGTAACTAATATGTTAAATTTCGCATCTTCATAACATCACATGAAAATGGAATATAACCTATTGTACTTGCGAGACCACTGGCTGTACTTAAACGCTACCGCCTATATCTTTTGCGCGAATCACGTTCAATACAAAATTGATACGAGTTTGTGGACAATTATATTTTAAACTTCTCAACTTTCTGACTTCCCAGCAAAAAGAGAGTACCCTATATTACCCCCAAGACCAGGCACTGTATATTAAACGAAACCATATGAAAACTCGACCAGTAGTTTTTGCGTGAATAACATTCATCCCTACTTGCAAACAAACATGAATTGAGAAAAACAGTTGATTCCTTCTTTAAAGCCTATTTTTTTTAAAAAAAGTGTATTAAATATGCACACTTTTTCCTAGTTACTGTTTTACTATATGTATAGATTTAACTGGAATCAAAGAAGAGAGAATAAATCTCCAGTGATACTATACTGTTTGTGTACATTATGACACCAAGAAGGGGACGTGATTACAATGAAATTTATTCCATATCTTAAGGACATTACAATACACAAAAGATCAGAATTACAGAACTGTTCATATACTTTGACTGAGAGAATTAAGACCGGTGCCAAGCCACCAAGTGCTGCAAACAGAGATTCTAGACCTCGTGGTATAGAATAAAAGAGAGCTTGCATATGCCCTCTGCCAAGCGCTTTGTAGGGGCGCCCACAAGGCATTAACAGTGGTTGCAGGGAGACCAGAAAGAACAAGTTGCCATCCGATCAAATCCCAGGCATATTTGAAGGGTTACGTGTCAGGTGAACGTACAGGCCAGGGAAGCAGTGATACCCGTCGTTCTTCGTCTTATTCCTCGCCGCATGTCATATTTCGGCAGGAGGGGCAGTGTTTTTGTCTCTAAACCTCTCTAATGCAGATGTTGCTGTTCAGATTGGCCTCAATAGGTAGTAAGTGAGATCACATGTTACAGCCAAAAGCGCCCCAAACCATCGCACTTGACTTTTGTCCCCTACGCTGCTCAACAATGCAGTCTGCCCAATTTCCATCTCAAAAGCGTCTAACGCCTAAACCGCGATCTATGTAGGACAAATTGAAGGGCGACTCAAGCGAAAAAACTACATTTTGCGATCCTGCACGCCAGTAATGGCGCTCACTTACACACTGCAGTATGAAGTGTTGGTGGTTTCTGTTCAACGTAAGCCGAATCAATTGCATGTGTGCACCAGCGCCTAGCTCGCAGCAGACGGTGTTGAACCGTCAGTACAGACATGTCCAAATCCTTGGCAGTGCTTCAACGCCGAGCCAGAAATGCGGACGAAGCTGTTCTGTCGGTTACGGCCATGCTGACAAGATGGCGGTTATCCCACGCTGTGGTAACATTGTACCCACTCGTCGCTGTGTACGACCCTCTTCTATCCACTGGTTCCACAAACGCATTACTGTCGTAGCACGGTTCCTTGTACGAGCCGCAATGTCACGGTACAACAATCCCGTTTTTGGAGACCAGTCATTCTGCCACGTTCGAACTCATTCACATGCTGATAATGCGTCTTTGACTCCGACAATGCATCCCGTCACTTATTGAAAGTTTCCACTATGTTTGACGGCTGTGCGTGGACTACGCTTGGCGTAACATTGACCTGTCCGATTACACAAAACACGGAGCTACTGGGCCAACCTGCATGCCTTCTCTTTGCAATGTTTATCACTTATTATGGTTGTGCTGATTTACACAACCTCCGGTTTTGGGGTGATTCAGGCCATTCCTTCTGGGTGTTGCAATGTTCGCAAACAGTAGTGTATATAAAAGAGAAACGGAGGGTAAGGAGATAACTTATTGATGCTACATGGAAAGAATTTTAACGATACGTTGTAAAGTCAACACAGTTTACAGGACAGTCTTCTAAATTTATGTGCCGGGAGATGGGAGGGAAGGAAATAACAAATTTATCTTATAAATTTCTTGACGTCATAAAGCATTTGATCAGTAAGACAGTAAGGATATTCTTTGGAACATCATGGTAGAAAGGAGTTTTACAAACAGTATAATGAGAGTTAACCAAACCCATTATATAGAAACATCTGTTTAGAGACAAAAGTTCCAACAAATATTCCGCATCTGGTATAAAAATAAATCAGATGTAAGAGAACGGTGTCCTCTATCATCCATTATTTGCAACAAACACAAAGTCCATGTTGTTGAAAAAATATCCCTTGAAAGATGTAGTTACAGACACGATTAATAACCTCAATGCAATAAAATAAGCAACCAACAGCGAAGGAGATCTGCTTTGCGGTATAGCCCGTCCCTCCAGGCGCACGAAACTTTATTAGTAACTCCGTAAAAATAAAATGACAATTTTCAGAAAGGTAGTCTAT
The DNA here is from genome assembly GCA_031002005.1 of Vandiemenella viatica. Taxonomy (NCBI): domain Eukaryota; kingdom Metazoa; phylum Arthropoda; class Insecta; order Orthoptera; family Morabidae; genus Vandiemenella; species Vandiemenella viatica. The sequence goes on from CM061921.1 coordinate 24,740,288, forward strand.
CACCACGAGCCAAAGTTCGAAATCTCGGGGATAGTAAATCGGCCGTACTTATTACGGTTTTTAGACAGTTTTTCTAATGATTTAAGCGATTTCTGGAACCATCCTCGAAATAAACATTAACATTCGGGCCTGGAATTAGAGGGGAGTTGTGTCCAAATCTACGTCCGGCCATCCATATTTGCGTCTTCCAACTGTTTCCTGAAATCACTCCAGTCGAATACGGGGATGGTTTCTTCAAAAGGCGATGGTCGAATCAATAAAATAAATAAACATTTCCCGGGATTTTACCTGTAGACAGACAGCAACGCTAACTTCGCCTTTTTGCGACAAATATGCCAATGCAGGTAAAGTACAAAAACAGGTAAAAACAGAAATATATTCTTGATGATTGACTAGCTTAACACTCATTTGCTCATCAGCGTAATGAATGAAGCTATTTGTATCCAAGGAAATAAATTTCTATTCGGCAAATTTTTCACAGAACCGGTACATACGAGTTTCGGGAAGTCGGTAATACACATTTGGACACAGACTATGCAACTAAATAAAGAATACTTACAAAAGAAAATTGTTTTATTTGTCTGTAGATTTGAAGGAACTCAGATAGACGTTAATTGCAGAGTTTCTGTACAGGGCCTTTGGAGACACCGATTATTTATCCTGACTGTTGAATTCACAAGAACTAAAAGTTGTTCGGATGAGCAATTCTGTTGATCGATGCCAAAAGAGCAGCATAATCCTATAAAGAGAGAACTAGACGAAGCAGTGTATGACAAACACACTTAAGGAACAGTAAAAAAAAATTGTTAGGGGGCGTCCATAAACCACGTGGTTCGGTCTAGGGGGGAGAGGGTGGGGGTTAGATAGAAAGCTGCGCTGGGATACGTGAGGGTGGAGAGGGTTTCGGAACCAAGCCACGTAGCTTTTCATTCATATTATTTGCCATAGTTAAAATAAAGTACAGAACAGGCAACAGCATGTGAATATTCATTTCCGTCATTTAATTATCTCCGTATGTAATTTTCGATAGTCTGACAAGATAAAACAGTGCAAAATGTATTCTGGAATCAATAGGGCAAAAAGCTACGTGCCAAGCGGAGACTGGAGGGGGGATTAGAGGCAAAAGCCAAGTCAGGCTACGTGGGGGGGGGGGGATTCAGAGGAATCCAAAATGGAGCTACGTAGTTTATGGACGCTCCCTTACCAACGCCGGGAAAACCTTTGTATTTGTATCATCTAAGTCTGTGTCATATCTTACACGAAATGTTTGTTTAAATTATATACAGTAATCAATAACACTGATCGTTATGACCGATAATATAATGGTGTCTATTCACTGAGTTTAAGCATCTCCCAAAATACTCTAGTGTTCAAATTAAATCGTACCTTACCGAAATCATCAAGCATTAATGGACAAAAGATCCAATATACTTATTTTGCATAGGTATTAGAATCATTTAGGTCACGCTTTTCTAAAATCTTCCGAAATTTATTAAATGAATGGGAACTACTTCAATTCTTCAAAAGGAAACGCTTATTCTACAATACAAATGAATTTCCTCACACAGAGTCACATGTTGACACCAAACTCACATAATTACATTTACTAAAAGCAGTTTTAATACCACCGGAAATCAAATCTTAACAGCGTACGCAAACAATTTTTTTTTTTTTTTTTTTTTAATCTGCTTTACGTCTCTCAACAGCGAGGTCTTTAGAGACGGGAAAGGATGGGGGCAAGGAATGGGAAGGAATTCGGCCATGGCCTTTTTAAGGAAGCATCCCGGCATTTGCCTGGAGTGATTTGGGAAACCATGGAAAACCCAAATCTGGATGCCCGGACTGGGATTCGAACCGCCGTCCTCCCGAATGCGAGGCCAGAACGCTATCCGTTACACCACCACGCTCGGTGCGCAAACAAAGAGACTTGGTAAATGCTTAGTTAATTTTTTTAAAGTGAGAAATCATAATATAGCATAAGCTGTCACATAGAAAATCTTCAAGGAAAATCGAATGGCACAATTGATTTCGTAATTCGTATGAAAGGCTTAGTACACTGTTTAGAGTAGGAGAGAAAGGTTTTTTTTTTTTTAATTTGACTTATAGGATTAAATGCAACCTTGGACTTTCATTTAAGAATGTAGAGAATTACCATTTCCCTGACCCTACTTGGGTGAAGAAAAATCAAAACATAAGGCTAGGGAAACAACAAGACATACAATTTGTAAGAAGAAAGCTTTTCGTGGCGTTGTAAATAAAAAACTGTTCATACAACTGCCTATTTTTTTCTATTCATGTTTGGTATTGGAGTAAATAGAAGTGTCTCAAATATTGTAAATCATCGCGTGTCTAAAACATCCTCGCGCAATGAAGTAGGTGCAAGGATTTTGCCTTCTATTTCTGTGGAAGGTTGTTGACGGTTGGTGGCTGTGGAGCTCGGCTGTTCGTCTTGATATTGTGCATTCTTGCGAATGGATTGCTTTTCAGATAAAAGTAGTTAACGCGAATATGATAACTGATAATCAACTTCGCCGATATTAGCATAGTAGATTAAATTTAATTTTTAATGAGAAATAATTAAATGAAATTTAATTGAAGTATATCATTTCACAGATTTGATCATTATTTCAGTTGATCGACCTTTGGTACAATATTCATTTATTTGTGAGTCTTAGTCTTCAGGGAGTCGGTTTCGTAAGTTCACGATATTTGAAACACCGTAATATTAGTTTTTCTTTTCTCTTTTAAAATTTTTGCCCTTAAACACGTACGACCACACATCAGGATCATAATTTTATGTAAATTCAGTTACACTTTTCACTGTGACAAACCACCATAACATGAAATGATATAACATGAAATTCATGATCTAAATAATTACTATAATCTTTAAAATATCACTCTTTTATAAGAGAGCTGAACTGTGGATAGAATAATAAGGATAATAGAACTTGTTTAGACTGACTGTACCGTGGGAGAACAAAAACAGCAAGCCTTTGTTTGTGGCGATACATCAGTTATGATCACTACTGCTAATCTATTCTAGATGGTCCAGATAGTTTCATATTCTCAAATATTTATTACAATTTACAGTAAACAAACAGCTGCAACCACCCAGTTAAATGATAAGCATGTGCATTTTCATAAATATTTAAACAGTTTGATATTCCGCTATTTTTTAATGGCACTAATTTCTTATTGTCATAGAAACGTTCGCCCAAGACATTTATAACGTTTCTGGAGGATGTTAGATGGAAAAAATTCAATAGCTTATGGGAATTTAAAAATATTATATGGTAGAGAATATACCGCACTTCCTTATAGCATGGCACTGAATTGAGGTGAGTTTGTGATCACAGTAGTAATTTAGGTTCACTCTGGAGCTCATCCTGTTACATTGAGGTGATTTTGCTATATAGAAAGGCACTATACTCTGCCATTTGGCAACAAAAAAGTGTGTTTTTGTTACTAAAAAAAAAATCTATCGCATGAAAAATCTATAGTTCTGATGATGCCTAATACATACTAGGAAAGCATTTCTCGTACCGTTGTATTTCCAACATTCTTAGTTATTGGCTTATTGAGAACCATTTTTTTTTTTTTTTTTTTTTTTTTTTTACATTCTGACACTACCTCAGAGAGATTTTTTTGTAAATCTGAATCGTACTGACGGAACTTATTTCTTCCACTGATCGAAGAAGGCTCTTGCATTGGCTCATGACAAACCCTCGAACAACACTAATTAATCCTGATTACTGTCATGTGAACTTCGATTGAACTCCCGTTGAAAATACTAACAACACGTTATAACTTTGTAATTAGCAGTCAGTGTGAAATTTCGGCTATCATTAAAACTCCTCTGAATTTCACAGCGGGAGCAATAGCTCTGAAAGTAATGCTCAAACCGAAAAATGTTTATCAGAGCAACACAATTTGCTTTGCGATTCCTCACTCCATTAGATACTCTTTCATAGTTACCAAGTCAAATGACGAATGCAACATCAATGTAATAATGAAAGAGTACAACTCGAGCACCCAATCCAAGAGTAACTTCATCCTAATGGATGAGCGATCTCCTGGCTCGGTGGTTAAGGTGTCTGGAGATCGAAGGTTTCCAGTTCGAATCCCGGATTCAGCTGGGATTTTCAAAGGCCCTTAACCTGACCTTTACCTCTGGCACAGCTTGCTGTGTAATTTAAAATACGCCTGAACGCTTCCGTGGTTCCAATTCTATGTTAAACTGTAGGTCTGTTTGTCTACACCCTGAAACATAGCCATACCGACTAACATCACCATACGTGGGTTCAATTTTTTTTAAATATTATTCGTTTACGTAGTTTGATTTGACATGCTGCGATTCGCTCAGATTTCCATTTCTTCACTGCATCAAACACTTCTGCACGGAGTTTCAGGAATTTGCTTAAAAACTCTAAAATGTAACGACCAAAACAATTCCCCTTGACAACTCTAAACGATAATAAGCTCGCATCGAGCGTGGTGGGTGAGTGATTAACGCTCTGGACTTGCATTGAGCAGGACGCCGGTTCGAATCCCCGTCCAAGGGTGCAGATTTGGGTTTTAAATGGTTTCCTCAGATCACTCCAGGCGAATGCCGGGTTGCTTCCTTCAAAATGCCATGGCGGAATTCCTTCGCGTTCCTTGTTCCCAGTCCTCTCCCGTCTCGAATGACCTCGACATCGATGAACCGTAAAGCCACAATTAAAAAAAAAAAAGCTGGCATCTAGCACAACGATTCTATTTATTTCCATGATGAGCAAAACATGCTGAGAGATTCTACATACAGGGGTCAAACGTTTGTTATATTTTTACAAATTTTACTAAAGTTTTGATAATACCGAATGAGAGTTCAGATCTTTTCACAATCGCAAGAATAAAAATTTATATTATTTGATTCTTAAGTCAGTAAAACATGTTGTACCGGGGTACATCAGAGTTTAACAGTCTTTTTCTCAATTTTTGCATTTTTTTGCTGTCGTCAGTCTTTAGACTGGTTTGATGCAATCCTCCATCCCTTCCTATCCTGTGCTAACCTCTTCATTTCTACATACCCCTTACAATCCACGTCCTCAATTATCTGCTTCATATATTCTAATCTCTGTCTACCTCTACAGTTCTTACCTTCAACTGTTCCCTCCACTAACAAATTAACCAATCCAGCATGTCTCAAAATATGACCTACCAGCCTGTTTCTTCTACCTGTAAGCTTCTTCCATAAACTTCTTTTCTCACCCATCATTTCTAAAACTCGTTCATTTCTTACTTTGTCTGTCCACCTAATTTTCAGCATTCTTCTGTAGCACCACATTTCAAATGCTTCAAGTTTCTTTCTTTCCGGTATTCCTAAAGTCCATGTTTCGCTACCGTAAAGTGCTGTGCTCCACACATAGAGTTTTAAGAAGTTCTTTCTAATTCCTAGATCAATATTTGAAACTAAAAGGTTTCTCTTTTTCATGAAGGCTCTTTTTGCTAGTGCTATTCTGCTTTTAACATCATTCCTGCTTCGGCCATCGGTTGTAATTTTGCTTCCCAAGTAACAGAACTCACTCACTTCTCCTATTGCATCAGATCCTATTTTTATATTTAATCTGCTAGTATTGGTGTCATTTCTGCTACATTTCATCACTTTTGTTTTACTTTGATTTATATTCAGTCAAAAATCTTCCTTCAGTATTTTGTTCATGCCATTCACTAACTTCTCAATATCCTCAGCCCTCTCTGCTAATAAGACAATGTCGTCAGCAAATCGTAGCATACTGATTTTTTCTCCCTGAAAACTTATGCCACATGGAAATTTTTCTTTGACTTTCTTCATTGCTTCTTCTACATACAAGTTGAATATTAACGGGGATAGACTACAACCTTGTCTCACACCCTTTTTAACTGATGCATGTCTCTCGTGATTCTCTACTTTTATCACAGCCACTTGATCCTTATATACACAGACGGAAAAAAAAATCCCAACACCAAGAAAGACTTGTGTTAGATAAACGAAATTTGGTAGGCGTGTTTATACATCTGAAAGATGACATCGATTCAAATTTCGCGCTTCGCGCATAAGTGTGGCGCTAGTAGCGCTACTCAGAGCTTGCAAATCAGGTTTGCTTTAAATACGCGCTGTAAAGTTTGTGAACGTTATTTACCGCTGAGATTTGACATAGTGAGTTGATGTTAGCCAAGAATGCCTTTAAGAAGACGAAGAAGCCATTATCAACAGCTCACCGAGTTTGAACGAGGTCGTGTAATAGGGCTACGAGAAGGTGGATTTTCTTTTCGCGATATTGCAGAAAGACTTGGCCGGAATGTATCCACTGTGCATGATTGTTGGGTGCAGTGGTCAAGGGATGGTACTGCCTCAAGAAGACCGGGTTCCGGGAGGCCACGTGGCACTACTGAGAGGGAAGACCGCCGTATTCGGCGTACAGCTGTTACGCATCGTACTGCGTCTGCGGCAGAAATTCGAGCTGCAGTTGGTACCACAGTGACACAACGAACTGTTAGAAATCGGTTACTTCAAGGACAGCTCCGAGCCAGGCGCCCTGTAGCGTGCATTCCACTGACTACAAGCCATCGCCGTTTGCGACTCCAGTGGTGTCAAGCCAGAGCTCATTGGAGGACGGAGTGGAGATCTGTTGTGTTTTCTGATGAAAGCAGGTTCTGCCTTGGTGCCAGTGATGGCCGAGTGTTGGTCAGAAGGAGGCCAGGGGAACGCCTGCAACCAAACTGTCTGCGGCCTAGACACACTGGACCTACACCTGGAGTCATGGTCTGGGGAGCAATTTCCTATGACAGCAGGAGCACTCTTGTGGTTATACCAAACACACTGACTGCAAATTTGTACGTCAGTCTGGTAATTCAACCTGTAGTGCTGCCATTCATGAACAGCATTCAAGGGGGAGTTTTTCAACAGGATAACGCTCGCCCTCATACCGCTGTTGTCTCGCAACGTGCTCTACAGAGTGTCGACATGTTACCTTGGCCTGCGAGATCACCAGATCTGTCTCCAATTGAACACGTATGGGATATCATTGGACGACAACTCCAGCATCATCCACAGCCAGCACTGACCGTCCCAGTATTGACAGCACAAGTACAACAAGCATGGAACTCCATACCACAAAGTGACATTCGAAACCTGTATGACACAATGCATTCACGTTTGCAGGCTTGCATTCAAAATTCTGGAGGTTACACCGGCTATTAATTTAACAGTATTTCACATTTGAAATGCATTTTCTTGAGCTTAAATTAACCTGTGATCTTGAAAATTTAATCAATTAAACATGTTAACTTGACAAATGCATTGTCCAAATTTCATTACTCTACAATAATTTTTTCTTGGTGTTGGGATTTTTTTTTCCGTCTGTGTAGTTTATAGAGGATTCTTCTATCTCGATACTTTAGACCTGACTTCTTTAGAATTTTGAACATCTTGTCCCACCTAACATTATCAAAAGCTTTTCTAAATCAATAAATGCCATAAAAGTATCTTTGTTTTTCTTGATCCGCCCTTCAAGTATTAATCTTAAAGACAGAATTGCTTCCCTTGTACCGCGATTTTTCCTAAACCCAAACTGATCTTCACCTACTATCTCTTCTACTACCCTTTCCATCCTTCTGTATATTATTCTGGTCAGCAATTTTGAAGCATGTGATGTTAGACTAATTGTGCGATAATTCTCACATTTGTCAGCTTGTGCTTTCTTTGGAAGTGTGAAGATGATATTTTTATTAAAATCAGTTGGAATTTCTCCTGTTTCATAACTTTTTGATATCAGCTTGAATAATCTTTCAATTCCTTCCTCTCCTAGAGATTTAAGAAGTTCTGCAGGGATCTCATCAATTCCAACTGCCTTATTTGCTTTCAAGTCATTCACAGCTTTATTAAATTCTGTCCTCAAAAACAGGATCTCCTAAGTCATCCATGTCGACATCGCCTTCCTTTTCCAATACACTATTGCTCAAGTCGTCCCCAACATACAGTTTCTCAATGTATTCCTTCCATCTGTTAGCTCTATCTTCTGAGCTTAAAAAGAGGTTTCCCATCGGCAGCTTTAATGTTCATACCTCTTTTCTTCATTTCTCCAAAATTCTGTTTGATCTTTCTATATGCAACATCTACTTTTCCTGCAACCATTTCCTTTTCTACTTCTTCACACTTTTCTTGTAGCCATTTTTGTTTTGCTATTTTGCATTTCCTATTTATTTGATTTCTAAATTGCCTGTACTGCTCTTTTCCTGCTTCATCCTGAGCATTTTTGTACCTTCTCCTCTGATCGATCAGCTGCAAAATTTCTTCTGTGATCCAAGGTTTTCGGGCAGCTTGTTCCCTAAAGCCTAAGGTTTCTTTGCCAGCTTTCATTATTTCGGTCTTTAATGCATTCCATTCGTCCTCGGTTGAGCTCCTTTCACAGTTAATTCTTAGACCTAAGTCTACCATTTCTGCAAATTTTTCTCTTGTGCTAGATTGTTTCAATTTATTCACTTCCAGTCTGTTCTGCTTATGCTGCTTCCTTATTCGCTTGAATTTCAGCCTGCACTTCATTACTATCAAATTATGGCCCGAGTCTATGTCTGCTCCTGGGTATGCTTTACAGTCTAGAACTTGATTCCTGAATCTCTGTTTGACCATGATATAATCTAGCTGATATCTGCCTGTATCCCCAGGACGTTTCCAGGTGTATATTCTTCTTGCATGGTTCTTAAACAGTGTGTTCGCCACTACTAGCTTATATCTTTCACAAAATTCTAGCAACCTGCTTCCTCGCTCATTTCTTTCTCCTAGACCAAAACTTCCTACAGTATTCCCCTCTTTTCCTTCTCCCACTATTGCATTCCAATCACCCATGATTATTAGATTTTCCTCCCCTTTCACATATTGGATTAATTCTTCAATTTCAGCATATATTTTTTCTATTACTTCGTCATCTTCCTGTGACGTTGGCATATACACTTGTACTAATGTGGTTGGGACGGGCTTAGTTTCTAACCTCATCAAAATAATCCTGTCACTACATTGTTCATAATAACTAACCCGTTTCCCTACTATCTTGTTCATTACAAATCCTACACCAGTGACTCCATTGACAGCTTGTGTGGTAATTATCCTGTGTTCCCCAGACCAGAAATCCTGTGCGTCCAAGACGATGAAATTATTAATTTCTTTTGCACTTCCTAGATAATTGCGATCTGAAAATCATATATTTATCCCACTCAACGATTTTAAGATTTTTATGAATGGCTATAAATACTTGAACTATAATTAATTATTCATTCATATCTGCATTTACAGGCGTGTAAGTAAAACAAGATTCCGTTTGCCACGCCACTCTTTTATCGACAAACTCTGTTCTTTGTTTTCAAATACTACAGTGTGTTCATGGTTTCTCTTTAAACTTCCTTTCGGATGTCCTCATCTCCTAATGGCATTCTCATTCAGTTTTTATTTCCTGAAATGTAGTACTATCAGCATAAATGGGAGCGCCATACACAATAATATCTACAGAGACACTACGAATCAAATAACAGTCTAATCTTTTGGGAAATCGAAAAATCAAAGCTCAATTGTAGTACCTTTGCGGCGATATGCTCAGTAATCTTTCAGCTATCTCGAATCAGAGTGTGAAATTTAGTTCCGGTTTCCACATACGAGTGTTGGTATACCGTTCAGTTGTTGAGGTTGACCTATCATACAGACAACTGTTCGTTATTTGAATGTTTTGCGTTTCACCGAGTGAATAACAAGATTTCTTTTGATTCGTTAATTAATGAGATTCGTTCCTAAATTACAGCTGCACGATAATAAGTATGCCCGATGCGAACTGAGCAGAACGAAGGGATTTGATCATTTCGTCTTAATTTCACTCTGTAAGTAGTGATTTAAGAACCCGGCAGCTCTTTTCTAACTTACTTACTATTCACTTCTTGTTCAATTAAAGAAAGCTTAATGGGTCCGGGAAAGAACTGGGGGGAAGTTACAAGCTGTTAGAATCTTCGAAGGCAGTACAAGGCTTTTTGGATGTAAATTCTCTTGGTTTGCTGTTACATAATGCTGGTTTAAAGAAACAAATAAATATTTAATAACTAGCAGCCTTAATCAACTACCGTGCATTATTTGTTGAGGTGTAGTACTACCTCTTGTTAAAAATTAAATTAATTTGTGTTTGCATAAATCATCAATAAAAATATTATTAATGATTGACTTGCTGATCTGAGCAATCGGAATGTTGCTTTGCACATTAAGAATACCGCGCTGTACCTACGTATGACATCAATATATGTTTATTACAAAATTGTTCTTCGTCAAATGTTATTAACAATAGTATGAAGCAATTAAACAAACATCTTAAAATACAACACCGGGTTCATTTTACATCAGTTCTCAGGTTTTTCTATATATCCATTCTTTAAGCTCATTGGGGAAATGAGATTTTCTCTAGGGCAACACTGGGTTGATCAATACGAATGTGATTTGAGGTGATCGCCATATCGGAGTGGTTACCATTTACCAGAATGCGCCGTCTGCTGGCCGCAATCATCTACGCGATGATTCCATTTTCTGCTTGCCGTCGGAGAGACTCAGATAATGACATGGAACACAAGAGCAACCGCACACCGTACCGGCGTTTCTCAGACTGGCCACGCACCCACCACACAGCTCGCAATCCACTGTCGCGCCACCCTAGCGGTACGCTTTGTTCTTTCACAGAGGGCTACTCGGCCCAAGGTCACATCCCGGAACACAGTCGGACTGTGGCCGTTACCTTTGTTCGCAACGTCCACCTGTGCGAGCTACGGATCCATCTTCTAGCAAATATATTTCAATGTAGTGTGGCAATTGACGACAACGTTATTTGAACTTTTGAGTGGAATGTTACTGCTACATTAAACGCATTTTTATGACTTGTCTGCTTGTTGCAAATGTTTATTAATGCTGTAACGTTCTGACCTCATTACCTGATTTAAAATTATAATTAATTTTATTATTTTATTTTATTATCATGAAAGGTAGAACTTGCGTGAATACTTTATACGAGAAATCACAAATGGTTTTATTTCAATTAATCACATGACATATACAACAAAATTAGTTAAAAATAATCAGTTGTCCTTTTGTGGGCGCCAGGGTATTTTATATAAAATAGACAAAATGAAACAATAAACAAATTCAACATTTTGACTGTTCACTTCTGAATGAAATGTTTGCTCCGGGCTATGAGAGTTCTTATCTGCAGGGTCGTAGCTGGGCAATGCTATGAACTTGAAAGTCTAGCTAGCACAGTGTCCTTCATTGGCGATGTATAATTACCGAATGTACATGTCTGCCACCACACATTGGATGACGATCTTCTCTGCTATGGACCAGTGTAGCACAGTTCCTCAGATGTCGTCCTTTGCCTGAGTTCATCTGCTCAAACAAAATAGCAGGTGTCCGGATCCAGGCAGCAGCAACAGTCCCACTCACGAATAGACATTCCAGAAATCACATCGTCGGAACGTGCTGGCCGGCCGGCATCGAATATCTTCACTCGTTCGTCGTGCCACATGCAAAACAGAAAACTTTCGCCGATCACCCTGTTTGTCTACCTGGCACGCACAAATCTCCCCTCCATTAGGCACACACTATTCTCCCCTCGCTAATTCTAGGAACTGGCCTGCTGGAATTCCTCAGATCTGCCGCTCCACACTTGTACACTGCGCCCAAATGCCCACTAAAATATTCCACATTTTAAATAATAAACATATAGCTTATTAATGTAACTAGCGGTCACAAGACGCGTTCGTTACAATGCAGGTATCTAATGTCCTGTTAGACACCTCACCTAAACATGAGCCACCCTGAAAGTATCTTTCACAAATAGATAGTAAAAGATTCTGGTATTAAATGTAATGCCGATTATCTTAATCACCGACTGGTTTATAGAGTGCATTTCATACAACAACTTATCACTCACAAGGTTTTTTTTTATATAACTGGCAATACTGTTGAGGCTTGTTTCAGGGAAGCAAGACGATTCCACTAACCGTAGACTACATAGGAGAAAACATTTTTCGTGAGAAGTACTTACTATTATATGTAATCGAGAACTGATTGTGAAATTGTGTATGTATTAATTACCCTTCACCGTCTTCCTAGAACAGCTGCTACCATAATTGCTCTCGTGTTGAAATAGTTGACTAGTATTTCATCCAACAATTTATCATTCACAAGTTTTATATATATATATATATATATAACTGGCAATACTGTTGAGGCTTGTTTCAGGGAAGCAATAAGATTCCACTAACCGCAGACTAATGCTCAGTGCAATTATTTATTCTAGGTTTTGAATACAGCCTATAGAGGCTCGACGAAATAACAGAATTCAATAATTTAATCCAAATTACTATATTACTATTAGTAAAATTCCACCAACAAACAATTTTAATTTTCATACAAAAGTCTGTAAATTTATTCATAACCACAACGTAGAATAATGTATAGATTAATCAATGGTTGAGACCAAAATTTTTACAATGTTTCAACAAGTAAAGCAAATGGTGAAAGTTAAGGGACTGGTGGAGGTAGAGCTCCGTGTTCCATTTAGTGAATACAAGTATGGAGATGACGTGGATAGCGAAACGATTCGGTTGATAAAACTAATATCTTTATCAGTTTCATTTCTTCAGTATAATTCTGCAAAGAAAGGCACATTCTTTTAAAACATATGTGTTTAATCTGAAAATACTAATACTTTTATGTAAGTTTTTGCTACATTCGGGAGGACGCCGGTTCGATTCCGAGTCCGGGCATCCAGATTTGGGTTATCCATGATTTCCCCAAATCACTCGAGGCAAATGCCGGGATACTTTCTTCAAAAGGCCATGGCCGAATTCCTTCTCTAATGACTTCACCGTTGACGAGGCGTAGTAAAAAAATAATTGAGAACACACTGTAGACTGCTGTGACATTTCTGAATACCTAGTGCCGTGTCACTGTTACTGTTTGTTAGTATCTTTAATGTAATTTGTAATTTGTAAGGCCTGGATTAGTTGTTTATACAATATGTAATCACTCGGAGGGTCAGTGAATACTATCGCTACTTTCTGTTCGCCATAATCCACAACGACACATAATACCGCTGAGCGGTAAACACTTTTCATTTATAAAGGCGGTCATAAACAAATGTAGCACCGGTGTTACGGCGTGGCGTGGCGTCTTGTCATTACGATGTAAATGAACAAAGCTTTTGTAACCTTTAAAAAGCAAAAATTTAATCACCGTCATTACCCGTGCCATTTACGTAAAAGAAAAATGAAGCGAACTGAATCTGTTTGAAGTTTCCAGTTATTTCATCAAGCCTCAGCGTCAGTACTGTAGCATTTTATTTCACTTTTTTACGCGTTTTTCCATTTCACTGTACAGGTTCGTTTCCGTAGATTTGCGAGTCAACAGCTGACAGAGTGATAGCGTAGCATTAGGTCTTAACGAGGACTCGCTTAATGCAATGGAGCGAGCCGTATTGTGCTCGTCAAATGTTAAACTGTTGGCATGCTCAGCTAGACAAAAGCCTAGTATATATGTCAGCACCCCGTGGTGACAGATGTGATAACCGGTGACAACCGAACCTTCATTAGGCCTCCCCCTGCGGCACCGTCACGTGACAGGGCATTTTTATTGACCGCCCTTTGTTCACATTAACAGCACTATTAGCGAACACACTGGCTAGTGATTATTATAATGACTCCCACCTGTGTACTGTTTGCTTTATTCACCCTCCCTGGAGGAATACTGGTGGGGCAAGGGTGCAGTTATGCGATCGCATTTGGCCCTCCGTTTACGTCCGGACTTGAATTAAAAAAAAAAAGGGAAGAGAGTGTGTATTCCCTAGTTCGCAAGACAATGCCTTACACATAGCACAGATAGCGATTCACATATAGCGGAGCAAAGTTAATAAGGAGAAGGCAAAAGCTGTATTATTGGGGATCAGGGAAATTGGGAATATGAAGTCCGTCAGGGCCAATACGGCTTCCACAATTAACTTCCTGAAATCTCTCTCAAAATGAACTTTGCTTTTATTTAAAGGGGGCGTTCATTAATAACGTGAGGTGATTTTCCGGAATTCCAGACTCCCCCCCCCCTCTGGCGAGACTTTGTGAGATTTGGTCGGACCCCCACCTCTAAAATGACCTGAGATTTTGATGGAGACCCCCCCCCCCTTACCAATGGACCCAGCAACTTTTGGGGACCTTTGTTATTTTTATGTCTCATGGTCCGAAGAACGGAAATGCCCCCCCCCCCCTAAGGTCGGTTTTTTACCAAAATACTCCCCTAAAATCGACTTTCGCGTCATTTGTAGACTTTTTTTTAGCTCTACAATTCTCCTCACGTGAGATTTCCTTTGACCCCTCCCTACCCCTGTGTGAGGTTTTGTGAGATTTCGCCGCCCCCCCCCCCCATTTCACCTCACGTCATTAATGGACGCCCCCAAACTAGTCTTTAGGAAATTAAGTTTCCTGGCGAAAAACAGGATTTCAGTTGTCTAATAGCTCTACACACATGTGGTTGTAAAATACTTTGACCAAACGATAGGCGTATATTGGTGATGAGTCGTGGAAATATATTGTTGTAAGAATTAATAGTAGTGCGTGGAAGGGAAAAGATGACCATGACCACAAACTGGAACTCGATTTCAGACATAAGGGTGAGGCAAAATTTTCTTTCGTAGGTAAAATGATCAGGCAATGTAATAAGTTACCAAGAGAAATGATGAATAATTTACCAAAAATTGTGAAAGAATTTAGAATTAACATTTGTAGAGGGCGAAATAGGCGCCTACAGGAAAGGGGAAAAAATGGGTGTGTAGGGAAATTGCCGCCGGAGCGTGGGCTCCATCGCAATTAAATTTAATCATACTATAAACTGCGAGAGTTTAGCATTATCAGCCTTAAAATACTTCAATAAAATAACTGAGTGTATTTTCTGTTATTAAATAGAAATCAAGAAACTGAAGGGATTCTAAAAACCAATCAAAATATTGATGACAAAAAAACTTATCGAAGAAGATATTACTGCTGACTGCGAAAACATTCATAGCAATATCACGACTCCACTAAATTCTTTGATTTTCTAAAAAAATCTACAAAAGCAGTATTACACTTAAATAATTATTTACTCTCTGCATTTATATTTATCTTAGAAATACCAAATCAGCGTGGATGTACGTTAATTAAACCTGATATCTTTCTCTCTGCTTTGTTCGTCTCTAAATTATCTGGTGTTTATAATTGACAATCATTCTACAGAAAATTATTCCGTAAATCACTTGTAATGATAAAAATTAACACAAAGGAGAGCACAAACAGAAATGAAATTGAGTAAATGCATTAACCAGGTTCTGATATCTAAATTTCATGTTACACCAAAACGTGTATAACTATGAAGCTTTTAATATCGGCTGAGAATGGAAGATACTGCCAGACGGTTTTATTTAAAAGAAAAACAAAAAGTAAGGTGTTAATTGACACCTCCACGTTCGATCTGAATTTCATTCTGATTAATTGATGCTAGGCTTTTTATTATTATTATTATCACTGTTTGTGCGCATGCTTGGCAGATATAATGTATAGACGGTGGAAAACATTAAATGAGAACAATTATATCAGTATTATTATAAAAAGTACAGATTAGTTGAGAAACTAATTTTGTTGTCCAACATAACCAGTTTTCTTAGGAAGATTTGAATCAAAGCAACTTCGGAGGCCACTTGAACGAAATATCCAAGGATAAAAACATCATCTAAAGCTGCAAGACAATAAAACTGAACTAAAATTAAAAAATCCTGGAAGTCGATACAACCTGTTACATCGAATATAGAAACGACGAAGGCTTATGAAGAACCCAGAAAATATGAAGATGTGGAGCACTTTTTTCACAAATGATTTTCAAAAATATAGTAGTTGTTATTATTTATAACACTTTTTAAATCTTCTTAATTTATTTTGAAGATTTTTTTAATCCTTTAGTCCCCAAGGAGACCTTTTTTTAACATTTTTAAGTTACGAGGGTCAACACTTACTTTTTCGTGCTCCATATTGTCGGTACGGCTTCCGTTACATCTTGTGGTTTGCACACTTAAGTTTATCTCAGCTTTTTCACAAGTTTCCTACCCCCTCCCCACTTGTATTTTCCTTTTCTCATTACCACTCTAGATAACTTCCCTTCAATCAATCGCCGGATGCCATGTTGCTATTTTAATTTCAATTATCCTCTTTAGAGTCACATTAGCCAATACTGATGCAATACATTTTTTTGAAGGAATTATGCCATGACCTTTTGAAGGATGCATCCCGGCATTCACCTGGATTGATTTGGGAAAACCATGGACAACCCAAATCTGGATGCCCAGACGGGGATTCGAACCGGCTTCCTCCCAAATGCGACGCCAGAGCATTAACCGCTCACCCACTAAGCTCGGTCTGAAAGGCAAGAACTGATAACAGCTTTAGCTGTGTAACGCAACGGAATTAATAATCCGAGTTCCACCCAACAATGAAAAGTATTGATTGAAAGACATAACTTATAAGCTCATTCATCTGAATGTTATAAAACGGAATGAAATACTTACAGAATGAATCGGGGTAAAAAGTAACATAAAACAACCGTGTCTGATTTTGTATAAACACCAGACATAGCTTTCTATGGTTTTTGAAACCTTACCTGATTCGTCATGTCCATTAGTTTCTACATCCATGTTAGATTCATACGCAGATTTTCCCATCTAACTCTTAGCATCAAAGGAAGAAATAAAATATATGTGTGGTAGGTATTTATTATATTTGCGTAGTAAACATATAAATGAATCCGGCAAGAATAATTTATTATTAAACAAACGCTATGTAAAAAATACAGAAAAATTCATGATATAAATAAAATACAAACGTATTAAAAACAAATGAAAGATTTCGTTTGGTTTAAAGTCCCTTAGTGTTGTAAAATCATTCAATTTTCGCAGTTCTAGAAACTAAGTCCAGACTATTCCAAGCTATTCCATTAAAGCTGCTTCGGATTTGCCAGTCTGATAGAACTTTGATGCGATTTATTTCAATTTGGGAGGTGAACGATGAAGTAACGCCGCCACTGATCGACAATGGTCTGCTCAATCTGTGACGAATATAAGCGAAAAAATAATTTCAGGACTTGGTAAACAGTAAAAAAAATCGTTTCCTAGAAAACATTTTTTTGTCATCCAAGTGTTGTTTCAAATATTCGACGGTGAAAGTTCAATCTGCAGGAAAAGAGTTTAGAGTACCGCGATATCGTTGTCACTGGAACGACAGAATATTTACAGATATTCTTTCAAAAGTCAATAATATGTTATCCGAACTTGTTTGCGTATATTCCTAGTTCTTGAGTTTACCGCTTAATGAATTATAGTGACTTTCATCCTGTTAAGACTTGTGCTGTGTTTTATAGGTTAGTATATATTTCAAAATCATTTCATTTTTTTATACGAGAAGTTTGTCACTATTTTCTTTACCAAGAAGTCTTAAAAGCATTTAGAATTCAATTGCTTAAGGCATTTGCATGTTTCTGACGTCGGTAATAATGTATGATCTGGATTAAGAAAATGATGCTGACAATAACAGATGTTGTAAATTACATTTAGATGTTGTAGTTTCTAGGCAGATACCAGAAATTACGTTGCTCGGGGAGTGATACGAAACTAACCTATAATAATTAGTTGAACATATTTTTTGTTTTATGAATTACATAATCTTTTAGACATAGCTGATACCTAAATCTCAAACGAGTTCAAAATTAACGTTTCTGTCTAATCTAACAGCCCACTTGGACCTACGGGTTGGGTATTAATGGAGATAGCGTTTCCCTGTACAGATTGCCTCGACAACCCACTGCTACCGTAGGTTTAAACACCGACACATTTCCTTCCCACTACTGTGTACCGGACGATCAGCTTGAAGAAACTATCGTAGGCTTCCCAGAGAGTTTAACCCTCGGTGCCTAGTTTGTAGTCGACAGCTGTTTTTCATAGTCTCAACTTTCTTCTATTGATGCCAATGTTTTGTCTGTTTGATGGATCTCCATTGCTACGGTAATAAATTGCTTTTTCAACGAGTGGAGTTAAATTTCCACAGTTTTTAACTGCTATTCTGTGATTCTATCAATAGAATTTGACGTCAATGGTAAAGGTACAGTTTTTGAGAAACAGAAAAAGAATTTTTATTAATACATGTTGCATCTTAATCATATTAGACGCCAAAAAAAAGAACCTTAAAACCTTCCATCATCAAGGCACATTAGAAAACATGACCCCCTTCAGTATACTATCGTGTTGGGTATATTAAATAAAGTAGAACTCTCTTTTCGTTTATGTAAATGTGCTCAGAATGCGTCTTCAAGTTTAACGATAACTGTCTCGTTCTTGTTTTGTTATATAGCCTCCAATATTTGTAGTTAACAGGTTTATATAGCCTCCAATATTTGTAGTAAACAGGTTTGACCTGTTGATTTTTATATTCACATTTATATTTGATTTATGGCGTAAGAGTTCTGTGACACTTCCTTTGTTTCCGGTCGACTTATTTCCCTTGCCTCCCAAACCGACATGAATCTTTTTCCCACGTATGTATACATTTTACGAAAAAGAAATTCTGTCACATTAGGTGATTGCGAATCTTCAACGTTAATGCCTGTGAAAGTCGTTACAAAAGTTTCCGAAATAAGAATTAATTTATCTTCCAAACATTATACTGTATTTTTGTTTGTATCTTGATCAACAACATGTTGCACGTGTTTTTGCTTTTTTTTCCCCTTTACACTTATGGCCAACTGAAAATCTAAAGGCGGGGAAGCGTCTCAATTTCTCTGTAAACGTCGGATTGTAATAATGTTTGTTATGTTATTGTATTAGGCAAGACTATCAGGTATTCGCATGCCTCAGAAACACAAATTTGAATCTCTCTTCCTCAGACTTCTCCCCCCCCCCCCAAAAAATAACTTTTAATAAAGCAGTTTTGCTTCATCTTATTTCTCTAAACGATATAAGATTTGTTGATGGACGAAAATAGTTGTACTTGTATTATTTTGATATGTTATTTCGAGTTGTCTGCTTCTTGTTTCTACTAAATTTACAGTACACGAAGAATTAAAACCTTTTTTTAAAGGTATGAGTGACTTTCTATAAATGTTTAAGGCGAGAAGATACTAGACGACAACTGTTTTACAGAATACAAATATTTGTCACCCTCATAAATGTGGACAAAACTATCTCTGCAGAAGTAGGTACGTTGTTCTACGACGTTTAAAAGATAAGTAAACAAAAGTTCAAATGGAACTAGTGTAGGAAATAATAGGGCAACCCTTACATAGAAATGGACAAGGTACAGAAGTCCATACATCACTACGCACGTGTGTGGAGCAGAGTCGAGCGGTGAGATATTAATTGAGTGCAGCTAACGCGGTACTGTTCATGATGACGGGTGGGGAAACGCTGTTTTGTGCGCGCCGCGGTAATAAACGCGGGAATCTGTCCGCGTGCCTGCTGTTAGTGCACTCTGCCGGTGGCGGCGCCACATTCGCGCCCCTCCCTCCAGCGCGCAACGATCGGGTGACAATATCGCAGCGCCGTGCGCCCGCTTTACGAGCCACCTAGCGGCGAAGCAATCAACTTGTGGCCCGCGAGGGAAGGCAACAAAAAGATGCGGTCCCCAGATAAAGTGGCCCGCAGTCCCGGAATAGCAGCGCGTCGCCGATACACAACTGTACATAACGAACCGGGGGCTGTAAAAAATGGAAGGACGGGGCAGGAAGGGACCAATAAGCATTGACGGATAAGCTCTGGACCGTTAGCTGCGGTAATAAAGTAGCGGTGTGGGCACCGTCGTTAAGATCGGGCAATTGTCAACTTTAATGCGCTCA
The DNA here is from genome assembly GCA_031002005.1 of Vandiemenella viatica. Lineage (NCBI taxonomy): Eukaryota > Metazoa > Arthropoda > Insecta > Orthoptera > Morabidae > Vandiemenella > Vandiemenella viatica. The sequence continues at coordinate 24,760,227 of CM061921.1, forward strand.
ACACGCGCGGAACTGCCGACTGTGCACTAATTAAACTTTTCTGCACGGACCGGGGTGGAAGGTGGATGCGTTGTAATGACAGATGAAGATTACGGTGGCCGCTCCCTCCCATTCACGCAGGCACTTTCAATTTCATGGCTTTCTCCTCCGCCGGCAGTAATCACTGCCATCAATGAATAAGTAATTAATGTACTGTGGATCATAATCTGTTTGAATTCAGCGTAACAAAGGGGCTATCAAACTATATACGCTGTTAACACCTCTGGTATGTAGGCATAAAAGACAATTATCTCAGAGCTGAACGTGAAACTGCGTTAGAAGCGCTTAACCGGACGTTGTTTCTCACACTTAACAGAACTGCTATGAAACTTGATCAGCAACACATACCATCGTGATGCAGCTGTAAACAAAATTTAGAAAGAAAAAAAAAAATGAAATATCAAGGTAAAATAGTATCATTTTAAGAGATGCTGCTTTTAGGAACAGTAATGTAGACAAAATTACAGTTTTAGCTTTGCAAGATATAAATTTATTTTGTAAACATGTTTGACAGTTACAAAGAATGTTATAAGTCAGTCAAAATTATCGAACTTGTATGGCGTAAAAAGTCGATCCTATATTACATATCGCATTATGTTCTCTTAATATGGTATTATGATGAAAATTCCACTGAGGCTATGTTTCAATATCACAGAAAAATTGTTGTCGTAGAAAGATGATGTGTTTACAATGTGAATAATGGTGTAGTTTTTTCTGTTTAACGAAAAATATTTTACTAAACAAAATCTATACAATTAGCCATTGGACACCGTTATTAAATAACATTTTCGTTTCATTTAGGTAGTAACTGATACAATACTTCCATATAATCATTGTCTTTCACAACAACGTATTATGCAATTCAGACGAATGATTTTATGTCACCTCTTATTCTCAGTGTTTATATATATATATATATTTTTTTTAATGGCATTCGGCAACGGAGGCCATACAGCCAGCTCAATGTGTATTTTTTCCAATGTGTGGACGCCACAGGACGGACAGGACATTCACACAGACACACAACACTTAACATCCATGCCCGCGGCCGGATTCGAACCGGCGGCCTCCGGCACGCGGAGCTAGAACTCCAGCCCCTACGCTACCGAGGCCGGCTAAGTGTTTATATTTGAAACGAGATATTCTGAATTAGTAAAGATATGAAACAAATCTTGCAGCCATAAAAAAGATGAAAATAAACAAATTGTTTGTATTCATTGGATTCATGTTATTACTAGTACTCGATATGTATGACAAGGACCTAGTGGTGAGTCAGGCCCGTGACAAAGCATCGGACACAATAATTGGACGCGAACGGAGGAAAACAAGCCGGAAAGCTTCCTCTTGATGCTCGGTAAGCTGGGATTGGGTAGCTACATGTGTAGGGCCCAGCGCACAAAGAACAGAGCCATTGTCCGCGAGAGACCAGTGGTTAAATATCGTTCATTTACGGATTTGCCCGTACTTACAAGCCCTGTCATGATTTCGACATATCATCTTTCTCATAAAGAACAAATTATACCACTCCCACTCAAGTTCTTCATCTTTTTTGCCCCCTCCCCCCTTTTGTATCAACTCTCCAGATTAGCAAAAGGTCACAAATGCTTTAATTTTGCAAACAAATTACATTTTGACAGAAGGAGTAAACCGCGTTTAGTAACAATGTAACATGTCTACAGTGAAACACAAAAACCACTGTTTGGTGGTAATAATTCTTTAAATAAGCATTGATCAAAGCGTTTGTCCCAGTCATAAACTTTATATCATGTGTTTGATATTTGTTTGGTGTAGTTATCCTTCAATTGACGACATAGGCAACACGGTTTGGCGAATATCAACTTAAGAGAGTGATTTTTAGGTCATCGTCCGTTTGTATGACTTTGGTGGAGGTATATTTCACAAATGCTAATAGCTTTGTCATGTGCACTTTTCACTGACTCGTTCCACTGCTCAAAAACAAACAAAATATATCGCCCAGGTTCATACTCTCAAATGAGTATTAGAATTAAAACGTGTGATCTGGCCGAAATGCTCAGAAATATACGTCTATAGCTGTAGAAAAACTGAAAATCTAAAATGTAATAAGTACATCAGGAAATGAAAAAAAGTCGCAATCTCAAGATCGATTATTTGGGATGATGTATTCGGCCATGGCCTTTCGAGGGAACCAACCCTGCATTAGCCTGGAATAATTTCAGGAAACCATGTAAAATCGAAATCTTGATGGCAAGATGGGGAATTGAAACCACGTACCAAACGTGGTGGTGTAACGGTTAGCGTTCTGGCCTCTCATTCGGGAGGACGGCGGTTCGAATCCCCGTCCGGGCATCCAGATTTGGGTTTTCCATGGTTTCCCTAATCACTCCAGGCAAATTCCGGGATGCTTCCTTCAAAAGGCCATGGCCGAATTCCTTCCCATTCCTTACCCCCATCCTTTCCCGTCTCTAAAGACCTCGCTGTTACAGAGACGTTAAGCAGATAAAAAAAAAAAAAAAAAAAAAAAAAAAAAAAAAAAAAACGCGCATTCCAGACTGGCACGCCCGATCGTTACCACCGAATCACCAGGCCCGGTGTGGCAAAATGAATTTTGGGCTGAGGAAATAACAGCGATGAAGTTTAAGACCAGACTTATATCGTGGAATAAACTTTCTTCCTTCTTTTCTTTCCTTACTTACGCGATGACTACTAAGAGCGGAATGTCAGGAAACTATAAATGCGTTCTTATATTTAAATCATCAATGAATTGTTACTGTAACGCTGAAAGATAACATTTAACCCATATTGATAGTGTTACACTTGTGATTCCCGGATCAAATCCACCTTCTAGTTCACTGAAAATTTAAAATAATTCTATCCGCTCCGCACATAACTCTAATTTGTAGTAGCAGCAAAAAGCTTCAATTCTGATTTCTTATGAAATTCTTCAAAACCATTTCATTTTAGGAAGGTACCTTTGCTTCTCGACTAAACATATTTGAAACATTTTCGAAGAAAACTTAAACGTATTTTACTTACGCTTATCAGTTTCATTGGTATAAAAAACACAACAAAGAATAAATTAAAATGCGAAATAATACAGAAATGCATAAGTGGCCAAACTGTTGAATGTAATGGCCATGTTCATAGCTCGTAACCCGCGTACCTGGCTGACCAGTAGCTACTCCTAGAAGCAATCGATCACTCAATACTGCCCATTGTCATCCAGGTAAGCTCCTTCAACTAGCCATTTCACCGTTTATGTACGGCCCTTAGCCTAGTTACTAATTCTATGATGTGCTGCTCAGCTTACTATCTAGAACTAACCTACCTAGAAAGTACGAGAGGCTCACCAGAAAAAGTTTGGAGCATCAGCGCATGAAGCACAAAAGGGAATTTGAAGCAAAGTCGGGCGGAATTTCCTTGAGGCCTGCTTTGGTGTGTGGGATGGACTCTTGACTTATCAGCATGTTGTTTGTGCAAGTTGGTGCACGTGTTCTGGCGAAGCCAGTTCTGTGTTTATGTTGGTATGCTTTGTACACTACTTCTACATCTATAGTCTGCAATCACAAACATTGTGGGTGGCAGAGGGTGCTAAGCACCAATCTTAATTTTCACATTCCAACCCCCGAATAGCACGAGGAAAGAAAGCATCAATACGGCATCTTATTTCTCGAATCTTATCCCTCCAGTCATTGCTACCCAAATAGGTTGGCGGAAGAAGTATCTCACTGCACTCGTAGGCCATAGAATTTAGCATATTCTCCAATAAATTCAAACGCAAATGACGTCGTGTGTCTTCCAAACTATCCTAGCCCAAACTTAGTGCTTGTCGTATTATAGAGCTTTGATAACCATCACTTGGCAGTGCACGTTTGTTTTGAAGCTGCATTACCTCCATGGAAAATCTTGTTTCCATTTTATGTCGGCTACTATTAATTCTCGCTGTTTTATTAAGATTGTATTATCCCAGATTTTATACGGTATAAATAATAAGCACTATGGTGGCCAGAGCAGTATTTAATTAATACGGATAGTCGACATCGACGTCATTTGAATAGGGATCGGATATTCTCTAATGAGCCTTTATAAATGAACTACTTTTGTTATTCGCCTTTAGTTATTTTCTGCAAAACAGAAATCTATTTTTACGGACTGAGAACCAAAGCTGGTCAAATTGAGTGCAAGCAAGAACGTTAAATAAGAAATAAGTTTCTCTGCGCGTTGAGCATTTATGAAATGCTCTCGGTAAACTAGCCGAGTTAATGAAGTGTTAGGACACGATGTTTCGGCGATCACATACATTGTAACCATTTTCTGGATCATAAGATGGTGACTTTGATGTGATCGCCGAAATATCTTGTGATAACACGTCTTTAAGTCGGTTAGTTTACCGAGAGCATTTTATAAAAGAACGTTAAAGCTCAACCATCAGGCTTGGTTAAAACTTCCAGACCTACATATCTCATGTCGAGACGCTATTAGGACAATTACGAAAAGGGAAATTTCGCGAATAAAACCTGATAATCACTTCTCCATGAATCTAATATAACTTGTTACAACCCAGATTTCTGGTGGTGCATTTAACTAGTCATGGGAGAAAACCAAAGTGTTACCAAGTTCAACACAACGAATTCTTAGGGTTCACACTTGGATCGTATTAACTGTCTCAGCAAAATATACATATTGAAATGTGTTACTGTGACGTTTTGAAAAGAAAGGGATAACTGTTGGGAAAAAATGGTATGCAGGAATTATAACTGATTCTCTGATTCAACATCACTCTGTTATACCTAGCAGAGAGCCTGAATTCAGTGAGTAGCTCCTTCTAAACAAAATTGTCTATTAGAACAATAATTTTAGAAGATTGAACTTTATAATACCTTTGCTCGTGACATCTTTGGTGAAAGTATTTCCAACGTTAAAATAACAGAATATGTGTTTTCTTTGTTCCCTAAATTCCCTTTCCTCGCCAACAATTCGACAGATAAAGATATTTGATTAGATATACCAACTGCTTCCTCAAACCATGAAACAACATCCTACAATGGAAATAATACATTTTTCTTAAAATACAGGAAAAAACCTCCTGTTGGTACACACTGAAGTGCCAAAATTCATCGGATAGGAAGATACCTAGATGACGGTAGCACCGTGGAAGACACGTATAAAAGTGCCGTGCAGTGTCGGGGCTTTCGTTTGTACTCTCGTGGGTCGTCTGGAAGGATTTCTGATGTGATTATGGCCGCACAACATGAATTAACAGACTTTTAAAGCGAAACTATAGTTGGCCCTAGAAACATAGGGCATTTCATATCGAAAATTATTGGTGAATTCAATATTCCTTAATCCACAGTATCAAGAGTGTACCGTCAATATGTAATTTAAAGTATTACCTCCCGCCGTGTACAACGCAGTGCCCGACCACGTCTACTTAACGACAAAATCCAGCGACGTCTTCGTCGATTTGTCAGTGTTGACAGACAGCAACACTGAGTCAAAGAACAGCAACGCCCAGTGTGAAATGTATGATAGATGTGTCGGTGCGGAAAATGCAACGAAATTTGGCGTTTGTGTATTGTAATTGAAGACTGAAGCAAACGCTCTTCTAACAAAAAGACATCGGCTTCAGCGCCTCTCTTCGGCTTGTGAACATGTCGGTTGGAACCTAGATGACTGAAAAATGGTTGCGTGGTTAGATGAGTCACGATCCAGTTGATAAGAGCTGATGGTAGGGTTCTGGTGTGACGCAGACCTATGATGTCAGGAATGCACTGTGCAAGCTGGTGGTGGCTTCATCCTGGTATTGGCTGCGTTTACATATCATGGACTAGGATCTCTGGTCAAACTGAACCGACCACTGACTGGAAATATTTGTTTTCAGCTACATTGAGACCATTTCCAGCCAGGAATGGACATTTTGTTCCAAAACAACGATGGACTTTCCCAGGACTACAGTGTGCCAAGTCACCAGGCCAAAATCGCTCACTATTGATTTGAGGAATATTCCGAAAAATTTCTTCATGGGCCTCCAGAGGACTTGCTGACGTAATGCCAAGTCTTGTTGCTGCTTTTCGCCGGGCAAAGGCGAGGTCTAACACGATATTAAGAGGTATCCCATCACTTTTGGCACATCAGTGTATGGCTGTCTCGAGCCTTCCACCGAGGGAAGCGCGACAAGGGGATGTGACATTTTGATACCGGTGTCTGACTTAATCTTGTCATCAGGTGTATGTTTCCCGGTGTTGCTTCCCTAGTTTTAAATATACAGAAGTATACTGAGCTCACGCTTGTTGACAGGAGTGTTGTGGCGGACTTGACAGATGGAGGCAACCTGAGATAAGGAATCCATGACTGGAGTGTTCCCATCAGATAGCTGGGAACCCTACTCAGCATCACACGAAGTCACCACCTTACACCTGTGTCCCAATACAGTACCGTGCAGTCAGGTAGATCAGCATGTTAGAAGAGATCACTGGTTCTGCTGTGGCCAAAGGCGTAGGTGGTTTTAATTTAGCATTGTGTTTCCCTTGCTGCGTCTCAGCTATGGTTATTCTTTAGTAATAAAGAATCAAACTGGATCTTGACAAACTCGTACCCGAAACTCTCACGAATCATACCACATCGAGACTCGCTGTATGATGAAAGCTTCCAAATACCATTTTTATTATTTAACTAACTTTGCCCGGCATGCGTTGCAATGCCTATTTTTTTCCTAAGTGGGTACGCATATAAAAGACAGACACATTAACATGTACCAAGTAACTGAAAGAGTATCTATTAAATTTAAGAAGTTTATTCTAGTGCTTGGAGTTATACAATATTTTCGGTCTTCCGTCTTCTACAAAAGCAGAATACCCAGCGTTGCTCGGAAGGTGGATATGAAAGTTCTGATGTTATATCCCTTTTGGTCGGAATGTCATAAACATTCTGTATCACCACCCACTTTCGAGATATTAGCGAAAATCTGAATGGTTTCATGTGTAAATTTTGTTTAAGAAGGGTGATGGTTGAGAGGGAGTGGGTTTTTGTAAACATGATTGTAGGCAATACATTTCTATTTGTTTTAAAGTATACGTGTGCAGTGTTCCATCAAAAATCTGATAAAAAATGTGAGTTTCTATATATAACTTTTGAAATTAAGATGGGTGGGAATAAAGAGGGAGAGGGGTTGGATTTTGTAAACCAAATGTAGACACTACTTTTCTCTTTGCTTCTGTTTGTTTTAATGTATATGTGTGCAAAGGGCGATTGAAATCGGATGAAATACAGTATTAGGGTATGTATAAAGAACATTTACAAAAATAAGGGAGTGGAAAGGGGAAGAGGAATAAGGTTTCTGAACACCAACTGTAGACTCTATTTTTCTGTTGTTTTTAAGAATAAGTGTGCAAAGTTCCGTCGATATTGGATAAAAACTGTGGATATGTGTAAAGAACATTGACAAAAATTAAGAAGGTGGAAAGGGGAGAGGGCTTGGGTTTCTGATAACCAAATGTTGACAGCATTTTTATGTTTATTTTAAATTATACTTGTGAAAAGTTCCGTCGATATCGGATAAAAGTTGTGGGTGTGTGTAAAAAAAACATTGGCAACAATTATGGGGGTGGAAAGAGAGAGAAGGATTGGGTTTCTGTAAACCAAATGTTGACATTATTTTTCTGTTTATTTTAATGTATACATGTGAAAAGTTCCATCTAAATCTGAGAAAAAATGTGGGCTTGTATAAAATTAAGGGTTGTAGAGGGGGAGAAGGGGTGTTTTTTTATTTTATTTTTCTCAGACACCTTCGGGCGCGTGCACACAATAACTCACCAAAGTTTCATCGTAATCGGGTGAATGATGTAAGAACACATAGAAGACACTATTAATGTGCGACGTAGAAATATAGACGCACTGTACGTGTCAGGGACACAAACAAAACACTTCAAGCCTTCAACGCTTTACGTTGACACCGCGACGCACTTCACGTGTTGGCATCACAGTCTAGAAACCTCAGGCACACTGGAGTTGTGGCCAAGACACTCACTACAGTCACAAGTACTCTATACAGCACTTATATCACCCGGGGAAGGCGCCAATGCCTCGACGGCACCTCAGCTTCCACCTTTCCCTGTTCCAGCCAAAGCCGGACTTCCCCATCGACGTCTCTCCAAGACCCGCCGAAACCATCTCTTTGGCAGTAGTTATTTGGAACCTAGTCCTTATGTGTACGTTTTAAACTCCTACCCGGTTCATTTCCTCCAATCATTTCCATACGCACAAAAATTTGACTTCTCTCCACACTTTATAGAGACACTGACCATATTCAAAACCACGGTCGACCAGCCTACCGCCCCCTGTTTTGCTTTTAGCGCCGACACTGAATGAATGCCACGTACAGCCACTGTTGTGTGAAGAGTTCGGGCATCTCAAAATTTCCCTCGACCGCTGTCCACATTATTTACGGGAGGCCTCACAGGAAGAAGCGGTGCGAACTGGAATCTCTAGTCCAGGAGGATACGTTCGGTCTGCTGGCCTGGTGGATCATGAGAAGGGGACCTCCTGCACGGCGCTCGGTCGCTACGGCTTCCGCCCGACCCTGCGGGGTACAGGTGGGGCCGGGTGTTACACGTAGGAACTACAGAGATGCTTATGCTATACGGCCAGGTTTTCGAAAGGTCTTCGGCCTGGTTCTTGGCGGGCGCTTCATCCGCGTTGTTCCCCGTGGGCACCCATAAGGAGTGGCGAAATGTGACTTGCCTCACCTTCCCCGCTGAAATGGCGGTTGATTCCGAAGAGCCCAATCTCGCTGGGGGTGTAGTGAGCTAGCCGGGTATCCGCAGTATGATTCTTGAGGGGGGGATGAGTTTATCGGGTAGCCCCGATGACGGATTCTAGCGCCTATAAAGCGGTTGCTGGTGAGGCCTTGTGCTGATCCTCCTACACAGATTGTTCATAAGTGTTGTTGTAAGTGTGAATGATTGTGATATTGTGCGTGTTCACTGAGGGGTGTTGTATGTGTGATGGATGAGAGATCAAAGAAGGGGGAGGGTGAAACCAGGTTTCGACCCTTTCAGGCCTACTCTTCCGAAAGACACCATTCGCCTAAAAGTTAAATGATCCCATCCAACGGACGAATCACCCTCGACAATGTCGTATGCCCTTACTCCATTCGCATTGCGGAGAGGTTTGGCTTTAACCCAGGTGCACAATCTGGTGGTCGGAAATTGTGCACCACCACCGGCCCAGCCCGAGAATTCCTTATGACGAAAATTTCTTCCACAATCTGGACTCGAACCAGCTAACCCCAATGTCAGCGCCGGACACCATCAGGTTGCTGCATCCAACTGAACCAGTCATATATTTCCATGTGCGCTAGATTCGTAACATCTTCAGCAAGTATTATTTTCTTTAAAAAAAAATAAAAAAATAATCAGAGATCAAACGATAGTCAGCGGTGCTTTGGTTGTTATTGCCCGATTACATTAATTTATCTCAGCACGAAACAAATGGTAGCTACTAAGAAATGTTGGCAGCTTGGCACAGCTTCCATGGATCATTAAAAAAGTATATTAAGTATATATTAAGTACATATTAAGTATACTATAATATACTACATTAAGTACATCAACGTTATTGCTCCATAGCATTGAATTGAGCATCCCGATTACCTCCTGACGAATTCTGCTTATCACTACAAAAGAAGAAAAATCATTGCCGTATTTTTAATATAATCTGTGGAAGAATGTTCGCAGAAATTATTGAAATAAGTTCTAAAATTCAAAACTATCAGTCATTTAAACCTTAATGGTCGTGACCTACTAAGTAAAAACTAGTACTTTTTCAAAAGTTAACTACAGCAGACTACCTACTGATATTTCTCAAGAGAAACCTCACAAAAGTAGTCTTTTCCTGTGTTCTTAAGAACACAGTGTTTTAAGATAACATTTAAAACATACAAAAATAGTTACTGGAGTTTTGAAACAAATTATAATTAACTCTGCCTTTACCTAGCACGGAATGCCTCACGGATGTTGAAACACAATTCTAAAAGTCTTGCAACAGACAAGTCAGCTGCTTACAAGTATATTAGGATTTTTATTTATCTTTTATTTAAACGCTATTCCTATATCAGTAGCACCTCTTTAGAAAGGTAATGACTTAATGCGCTCAATTAACAGATTATTAAAACAAATAATCAAACCACGAGTTTCGATTTTTTATACGAAATAGGAGAGCGAATGTCGTATTAATTTTTGCAAATGCAGATACATTGTGAGTTGAGTTAAATCTAAAAGCTTGGATCATCCATTTTGATAATTTCTTTTTTATATTGTAATGTCCTACACAGCACGTCGGCTCGCTGGCGCGGGGGTGTGCTGCCCGACATTGTGTGTATCTGAGGGCCAGACGATGATAGAAGGCAGACGCCTGTCCCCAGAGACATGTTTGGCTTGACGCAGGGGCGCGGGACACAGACCGCCCTCTCTTCTCGCGATATTTTTGTTTTTTCTGGAGGGCTTGCCGTATGTGGTACAGTGTGTGGGACAGCCAGAGGATGGAGGGGATGGCATCTACTCCTCCGAGGTCTTTTTTTTGCTATGTTCTATGTCGTCGGGAGGGGAGAACGTTGCTGGACGCCCGAGAGCAAGGTTGTGGGCAGTGGCTGCTGCGACAAGTGATAAACGGAGGTAGCTGTGTGTGTCAGCCGGTCGCGCTGGTCAAACCCTGGCCCGCCGCCGCCGACGCCGCCGCCGACCAGTGTCCCTGCCGGGTAATGTGTACCGCCTGCTGATATAGAGACATTCTGCAACATCTCAAAACCCTGGAAACTGCCCTGAGAGACTCATGCCAGAATTAAAGAGCTATTAGCCTGGGTGCCTATCATATGTTTGCCATACATTTGTGATCTTGAAAATGACAACTATTTTGTCTTAATGAATAAATTCATTTTCTTTTAATGTGAACCCATTTCTTTTGTGTGACCCCCTGAGAATTGTCATGTGAAGAGCCCATTATCAATATCATTTAATTAAAGTAAATTAACTTTGCTACTTTTGCAAGCTGGCACCATACAAGGTGTTTTTCAAGTCAAATTAATACCTCGGCCAAAACGTTAGATATTATAACATGGCGCCCAACGTGGGGCCTGACTGTTTGAGATGTTGCAAGCGTTTCGTTTTAGCGAGTAGAACTCTCTATGTGTTTTTCAGCATTTTTGTTGTGTGGCGGTGATAGCAGAGGTCCAGCATATACAATGTATAATGATAAAATTGATTATGTGTAATATTTGTTGTTTTGTAACAGCATAGGACTCCTGTGGGCGTCCGGAGCAAGGTGATTATTTGTTCATGTGTGTGATATTGAACCGCTGTTTGTTGATCTTTCATGGATTGTTTGTTGATGTATATGAAAAAATACGACGTTGTATAAATTGTTGGTCAATGGTGGAAGAAGATGTAAAGTGATGGTCTTTGGTTACGTTCGAGTTGTCCTTTTGTTTGTACTTGTTTGTTGGTGTTGATGGTTATTCTGTTGTTGGAAAATGTTTGGAGACTAGGGAGGTAAGATTTCACAGCATCTCAGCGTCGGAAAATTATGCTTGTTTTTGCCGGTCTTCTGTGACGAGTATGGTTTTTATAAACTTTTCTTGCTTGTCGTGCTTTTAGAATGCCCCGAGCATCTATGCTCTGCATAATTGAGTTTTGTGCGTTTTAGCGTTCATTCCATCAATAATTGTGCGTTTGAGAATTTTTGGATGCTTCTCGTGGATGTGCCGGTATAAATATTGAATTGTGGGAGGAGAAGTGTGGTGAAATATTTGTTTTACGAAGTTTCTAAATTTTTGGGTGCTTTTGAGTGGATGAAACTGAGGTCCGGAAAATCTACCGGGATGGCACAAAGTCGCAGTCCGTCAGAGCCAAAAGATCAGGAATCCGCAATGGAGGGAAATCGTGGTCATTTAATTGATAGCTCCGTGGTTGGAAATGTTGATCGAAGCATTCAGGAGACGGCCACTGGGGAAGGCACTGCTAGTTATCTTCCGATTTCAGAAACTAACGATCATTTCGTGCCGCTGTCGCAAAACCAGACTAGCGAAATTATGATGCCTCAGAATATCTTGCAGTTTATGCAACAGCTGATGGGGCCCATAACGAAAGGTTAACATCCATAACTGAAAGTTTGAGCTTGGTTGGTGAACAACAGAGAAAACGAATGAACAACACAGGAAAACCAATGAACAATTGTCGGCGCTCAGGGAGGAATTGACGGTCGCGATGGAAAAAAGGGTAGGCGAAATTAAGGAGTCGGTGCAATCGCTGCAAATGGCGCAGAAAACGTTAAGCAGTGCTGTTGACCGCACCAAGGAGCAGGTGTTGGACGCGCAGAGACGCGTATCGGAAGTAGCCGAAGAAACGAAAACACGGACGAACTTGCTAGAAATGCGAATCGTGGAAATGGAAGTGGGTCACGGTGAGAAGATGACACAGCTTGGGGAGCTGATTAGCGGTGTCGACAAGAGTGTCACCGAAACGAGAACAGACTGCGCGAATGTTCGCGAGGCGCAAGGGACCTTGGAAGTGAAAATCGACTGTGAACTGCGTGGACTTCGTGAAGAAATGACACGCGTTGGCGCACAGGTGGGTGAAAAGACGCCCGTGTGCAACACCCTGCCCCTTGCAGTAGATTTGCCGTTTCCCCGTTTTAGTGGAAAGAGGGGAACCCATCCGAAGAGCTTTCTGAAAGAATTGGAAAGGTATCTTCGGGTCAAGAGTGTCCCCGACCAAATGACAATGGTTGTTATCTACCAGTGTCTTGGGGAAGAGGAGAGAGTGTGGTTCGACACTAATTTTAATGACGAGTCGGAGTATGAGGAGTTCAGAGCTATGTTCTTGGAGGTTTTCTGGGGACGGGCGGCGCAGAGCAATCTGAGGCGAAGGTTGTACCAGGGACGCTATCACTCTAACCAGGACGAGTCTATGGCTACGTATGCCGAGAGACTCGCGAAGCAGTCCCGGTTTCTGGATCAGCCGATGGATGAAAGTGAGCTCTGTGGTGCTCTGAGGTCTCATTTCTCGCAGCCAGTGCAGCTGTTGCTAAACCCCGCGGTGATAACTACTTTCAAACAGTTCGTCGCGACCCTAAGGATGGTGGAAGAAGGAGAGGAGCGCCCTGGCTATGTGCAGACGTACGACCACACCAAGCCCGAAAATGAAGGTTTTGTGCAGACGGGAAGGTCGGGGGGCAATCAAGGTAAGCCGCGGTGGAATGGGAACCGGAACCGCGGGAATGCAGGCAATGACCGGCGCTTCGAAGCGACCAGGTCTTCCGCAAACCACGCACCGCCACAGCATGAGTCAGGTGTCAACGCCTTAACGGCACAAAGGGAAGCGCCTCCGGCCCCCGCGGCGAAGGTCAACGGCCACGCCGTGGAGGGTGGGGCCGCTCAGACTCCGCAAAGTGCTGGCGGGCAGGCATGAGGAGGGACAGGGGTTCCTCCAGGAAGCGATGACTGTAGTGCGAGCGAAGACGACCTGGGCATTTGGAAAGACGGTTTAAATAACCTGGAGGATACTGACCCCCCGACTCTGCCACGTAACGGAAGAATAGGTTGTTGCCCCGTCATAACTGCGCGTATTCACCAGAATGAGGTGACAGCTCTCATAGATAGCGGGAGCGCTCTCACAGTTGTCGCAGAGAGAGTGGTGAAACAAGTCCTAGAATCAGGTGTCGACTTAAAGTTCTTAAAGGGTGAAAAATTATCGCTGGTTCCAGCGTTTGGACAAAAATTGAAGACAGTAAATAGGCAGGTTCTTTTGAACGTTACGTTCGGAGAGGAGATCTTAGAAATACTAGCATATGTCGTCCCAGGGCTTAGCATCGGTGTCATTGTTGGAGCGGATGTTTTGAGCGAAAGAGAGCTGTCATTAGTTGGGAAACCAACACTATCTCTGGGCTGACAGCAGAGAAATTACTGTGGGACGCGAGCAGCGACAGCTATGGTCTGCGAAGGATCGACGTAGGGGAGCCGGCGAGGGCAAGGTCGCCCCCGCAGGAGAGCGACGCGGCAGTGTTGCCGATGTGTGCGCTACTCGACGAAAGGAATGAGGTGTTATGCGAACTGGAGCGGAATGCTAAGCGCAACGATACCCTTGACGTCGCGAAATTGGGCGCCTTGAAAAAAATGCTTCGTAAAAATCTTGCTGTATTTTCCTACCGCCCCGGAAAAATTGTTGGAATTACGCACGAGTTCCACGTCAAAGATAATAGTCCCTTTCAAGCGCACAGCTACCCGGTTCCGATGAAACATCGAGAAGCTGTGAGAAGCGTGCTGCAGATGATGCTGAATCATGGCATAATTGACAAAGCCCCTTCACCATTTGTTAACCCTATAGCGGTAGCAGTCAAACGGGATGGAACCGCCCGTGTCTGTCTTGACGCAAGGAAGCTGAACGAGCGAATAATAGGCGACGCGGAGCGCCCGGAACCTATCGCTGATCTCGTCAGTAAGTTCCATGGAAGAAGGTGGTTTTCCACCATTGATGTAACCGCTGGATACCATCAAGTGGAGCTGCACGAAAAGTGTAGGCCATTCACGGCTTTTCTATTTGAGGGTACTCAGTATGTGTTCCGAAGAGTCGCATTTGGGGTGCGGGATTCAGCGAGTGCATTCGTGCGGGCTATGAATGAAGTGCTTCCGGCGGAAGTAAAGGAATTTTGTGCCGTGTATGTGGACGATGTCCTCGTATTTTCGGACACATTCGAGCAACACATGTCGCACCTGGATACGCTCTTTGGGGTTTTGGCCAAGCGTGGGATGACGCTGCGGCCTGACAAGTCCAATCTGTGTGCGCGAGAGGTCAGCTTCCTGGGGTTTCGGATTACGCCGGAAGGGATTGAGACCGCTCCGGAAAAGGTGGAAGAGATTTTGCGTTTTCCGACTCCCGTGACTGTGAAACAGGTGAGGCAGTTTCTGGGGATTTGTGGCTATTTCAAGAACGGCATAGAGGGTTTTGCAGACCTAAATGAGCCACTGTATTACCTCCTCAGGAAGGGCACTCGCTGGAAATGGGGGGAGGAGCAACAAGAAGCCTTCACACGATTAAAGGAAGCCTTCCGAAATAAGGTGACCCTCGCTCACCCAAACTACGAAAGGCCATTTTTTCTTAATTGTGATGCCAGTGGTAGGGGTGTCGGAGCTGTTTTGCGACAGCAAGCAGATGATGGAGAGCTACAGGTTGTGGCAACGGCCAGCCGCACGCTGAGAGGGCCAGAACGGAATTACCAAACGACGGAAATTGAGATGTTGTCTCTGGTGTTTGGTGTAACAAAGTTTAGACCGTATCTGCTAGGCAGCAAAACATTTTTGAGAACGGACCACCAAGCCTTGACCTTTCTCATGAAGTCAAAATTCACCTCTAGTCGGGTCACCCGTTGGGCTCTGCAATTGCAGGAATATGACCTCCAAGTGTCCTACTGCAAGGGGGTTGAAAATAAGATGGCTGACTTTCTGAGCCGTTTTCCGAAAGACCTCGTTCCGTCCGGCGGCCATGTGGCGAAAGGGCATGAGATTATGGTTGCGGCTGCCAGGGTGATTGCTGGCGTCGATCCCATCGAATTTCGCAACCGACTTATTACGGAACAACGCGGGGATGAAGAAATAGGGAGGATGAGACAATTCCTTGAGCGTGGAGGAAACGGGGAAGACCAAAGAGTCTGCAACTTAGCGGTAATGTGCCAAATCCACGAGGGAGTGTGTTTCCGCCTGGACCCCGAGATAGAAAACTGGCTAGTGTGGATGCCACAAACTATGGCGGGGGAAATAGTACGCATGTACCATGAGCACTTCGGTCATCAGGGCACCGAAAGAACGTTTCAAATGCTCCGCCGGGAATGGTATGTTACCTCGCTCAAGATGCGGGTAGCTAAGACTGTCAGGGATGTGATTTGTGCCAGAGAGTAAAACCCCCGAATAGGAGTTATGTTGGGGAACTCACTCCCATTACTCCAAGTGCTCCAAATGAGTTGGCGTGCCTTGATTTTTTTGGAGCACTCCCACGGGGAAGGTATGGGCCGACAGTTTTGTACTGGTTGTTGTCGATGCCTTTACCAAGCTGGTCCGCCTGTATGCGACGAATTTCACTACGACGAAGCAATGCCTCCGCATCATTCTGGACAAGTACGTGCCAGAATGCGGACGGCCGAGTCGTCTGCTTAGTGACCACGCCACCATCTTCACAAGCAAAAGATGGCGGGATGGACTGGCCCAGGCAGGAATAAAGGCGATATTCAGCTCGATTAGGAACCCACAAAGTAACATTGTGGAAAGATACAATCGCCAGCTAGGGGCCTATTTTAGGATGTTGGTTGGAGATAATCATGCCGGATGGGTAAAGCATCTGCCCATGATACAAGATTTTTTCAACCACTGTATTCACTGCAGCACGGGATACCGGCCAGTGGAGCTGCACTTCGGGACGCCAGCCGAAACGCTGGTTGACCGGCTGGTAGGTTGCCCAGAACCAGTGGCAAACATTGACCCGGATGTGAGGGTGGTGCGAGCAAGGGAATTCCTCCTGGAGAAGGCAAGAAGGAGACAGGCGAGGGAGGACGGAAAAAAACCTCACGTTTTCAACGCAGGCGATCTGGTATTGGTTCGCTGTGTCTCGCAATCGGATGCTTTGAAGAAGAAAATTGCCAAATTCTTCCATCTATTTAAAGGACCCTACCGCATTCAAAAATCAGTGGCCACAAATGCGTTTTTGCTTGTAGATGGCGAAGTGGAGGTGGGGATTTACAACGCTCGGAGTCTCCGGCAGTACCATCAGGGATAGATAATAAGGAAGGCGAGTTATACATTGTTAAAGTCTTCCCATATGATTTCTCGGAGAATAGTTATTGCTTCCACTGTTAGATATTATGCAAGTTATTTGACAGGGTGACGAACTTCTTATGATTATGTATGCATTATTCAGTGTGAAGGCATTTTCTGCAGGGTATAATATGTTTTTTTATGCTAGGTTAATGAGGCTGTAGATTTGATAGAATACTAGTAGTTTACTTTCTTAGAGTAAGGGATACAGAATAGGTCGGTGAACCATGGCTTTCGAATTAGGAGCCGAAGCATAAGAGTGTGGGTTGTTTAGAAACTGGGAGTGTCAGCTGAGGCAGAGGGTGTCCTTGACTTCACCGGGGTGCAGGGACCTGGGCTCCATCTGTTTGGGGGCAGGCACCTTACCATCTGCGTGAGGGTGGCTGTTATGAAGTCAGTTCTGCTCTACGTGGAAGCTTTGCGACTGTAAATTCTGTTAGCTGCAAGGAGTGTATACGTATGAAGAGAATATGCCGTCACTTCATTGGATTAGTTATTGTAAGATGAAGTTTGAAGATTTTAAGTTTTTTTATGGATATTGAAAGCTGTTTTTAGGGGTTTAAGTACTCTATAAGGGTTCATTGCTCACTTGTTTTCGGACACAATGGTTTTCTCTGTTTGGTTATATGGGCATTGTGAACGATAAAGATTTGCCTTTATGTGATGGCTTGGTGATTATTTTTTGTATTTTAATCCTTCTGCATTTTTGCACTCTCATTTGTAATTTTGTTAACAGAGAGTACAGGAAGGATGATTTGTGAGGCCACAATCTGGTAGAATTAAATTTTTTTTTGAGCCACTGTGTGCTGGTATTTTATATGTATTGTATTGTTAATATAATATCTGTAACCATCAGAAAGGCTGGATAACGGCACAACGATGTATTTTCTGAGACTATAGTTTCTTAGGATTAAGTATTTTTCTGAACACTGTGTGTTATTGTTTAGATGTTGTGTACTGTCTAAGTTGTATGTGTAGCCATAAGATAGGCTGGACCCAACTGGTATCATTTACGCCATGCCCATTGTTATGAATGCCACAGAGAGAGTTTCGTGCTCGTAGCGGAGCGCAGTGTAAGATCGAGCAGTCACTGTAGTGGTTGTTGACCAATGAGACAATCCGCATGACTTTTCAGCAGAGGGAAGTTTCGAAATGGGTGGTTTTATCAAGGTATTGTATGACTCGGGCAAACGATAGGTTGAAGAGACAGTTCTGGCTAAAGAGCGTGAGGATGAAATGTTTCGGGACAAAGTGAGAGGATATGTCACATGGACTGAATGAAAAATTTGAACTTTAAATAGGAAATTTCAAATTTTTGTGGAGGTGGCAGTTGAAGCTGTAATGTCCTACACAGCACGTCGGCTCGCTGGCGCGGGGGTGTGCTGCCCGACATTGTGTGTATCTGAGGGCCAGACGATGATAGAAGGCAGACGCCTGTCCCCAGAGACATGTTTGGCTTGACGCAGGGGCGCGGGACACAGACCGCCCTCTCTTCTCGCGATATTTTTGTTTTTTCTGGAGGGCTTGCCGTATGTGGTACAGTGTGTGGGACAGCCAGAGGATGGAGGGGATGGCATCTACTCCTCCGAGGTCTTTTTTTTTTGCTATGTTCTATGTCGTCGGGAGTGTGGAGAACGTTGCTGGACGCCCGAGAGCAAGGTTGTGGGCAGTGGCTGCTGCGACAAGTGATAAACGGAGGTAGCTGTGTGTGTCAGCCGGTCGCGCTGGTCAAACCCTGGCCCGCCGCCGCCGACGCCGCCGCCGACCAGTGTCCCTGCCGGGTAATGTGTACCGCCTGCTGATATAGAGACATTCTGCAACATCTCAAAACCCTGGAAACTGCCCTGAGAGACTCATGCCAGAATTAAAGAGCTATTAGCCTGGGTGCCTATCATATGTTTGCCATACATTTGTGATCTTGAAATGACAACTATTTTGTCTTAATGAATAAATTCATTTTCTTTTAATGTGAACCCATTTCTTTTGTGTGACCCCCTGAGAATTGTCATGTGAAGAGCCCATTATCAATATCATTTAATTAAAGTAAATTAACTTTGCTACTTTTGCAAGCTGGCACCATACAAGGTGTTTTTCAAGTCAAATCTAATACCTCGGCCAACGAGATATTATAATATTTTAGTAAGAGAGACTTTCGTCTCTACAGAGGTTTTACTCCAATATAAAACTAAAAACTCGGAACACAGAACTTGACTTTATCTTCTCAAAATATTTCTCCATATTATTAGGTCTGTGTATCTTCCCCTTCTGTATCAAATCTCTGATCTCTGTATGAACACTTTGGAGCCAAGTAAACATGGGCCGTCCTCTTTTCCTTCTTCCTTCAACTTCCCATTCCTGTACAAGTTTTGGCATCCTAGTATCTACCATCCTTTTTACGTGGCCATACCATTACAATCTTTTTCGTTCCATAACTTCATTCACTTCTTCTTTCACTTCCATTAGCCTTATTATTTTGGCATTCCATACTTTTTCTTTCCTTGAAATTCTTGATGATCTTCTCCAGAAATCCATTTGTAATACTTTCAATTTCTTAATATGGTTTTTTTTTTTTGCTTAGGGCTTTACGCCTCGTCGATGCCGAGGTCATTAGAGACAAATATGTTTTTGATTGATTGTCCAGGTTTCTGATCCATATAAGACTATACTCTCCAATAATGACGTAAATATAAATCTTTTTGTTCTATTCATAACATCATTGCTCCATAGAATTGAATTGAGCATCCCGATTACATTTCGGTCATTAGTAATTATTTTATTAATTTCATTGTTTGATTTTTCTTCCCTTTCTAAAATCGAACCCGAATAGCAAACATTATTTACCTTTTCAATTTTTATTCTGTCAATGTACATTTTATCGTTCTTTGATAGTTAATCTTCAATCCCCAGTTTTTAATTCCCATTTACAGTTGATTACATATTAATTTGCATCCTTAACATCTTGTGCTATGATAACTGGATCTTTGACAAATAGTAAATGATGTAGATACATTCTATCTGTTATTTCTAAGCCCATTCTTTTTTACAAAAATTAATTTCTCATTTTCAGATATTATGAAACATTTTCGACGGAGAGCGAAGCGGTAGCGTGTTAGTGAAAAAAGGCCAAGCCACGTCGTGAGAGTTTCTAGGTTCATCCCACTCGTGTTCAGGGTACATCACTCTAGCCGTGAGAGTCAAAAATTTAGTTCACGTTGTCCAGAATCCACAAAGCAAAGAAAAAACGTAGCCGCACAAAGACCAGGCACCACAACTTGCACGTGAGAATGCCTCTCTCAATAGATAATCACTACGGAGGGAACTGGTGAATTTTCCAGCGGCTCAAGAAATATTGAATGGCTGGCTTTGATCTGCCTGCCAGTGCGTACGTACCTTTTGAGATCAATATGTCGGAAGAGAATTTGCATAAACCCGTGGTCATTACAGCGGCGGACATCTGCACACTGAATGGGACAACGAGGTGGCATATGCAAATTAATATTCAATTCCTATGCAGCAAGGAGTTCGGAACCGGTTGCAATGAACGCTATTCTTGGCGGGCAAGATGATCGAACTTATTGAACGATGTTGCTCTAATAGCAAACACTAGCAAGGGACAGCATCACTCACCGGCTTTGTGCTACGAAACCTTACCAAAGGGCATGTGGTTTGGGATTTCGTGGACACAGAGATCACCAGTGCTGGGAATTGTGCATGAAACTTTGATTGACTATTACGAAGGAACGTAAAAGAAACTGATCGTGACCTACATTATCGAAAGGCGCAGATTTTCGGATGAATGCTTTAGTAAAACGAAAATATGGATGATCGCATAACGTTCTTTGCACCAAATCTTCCGTTTCACCTGCCTCGATAGACAATTTTCAGCATCATATAAAGTAATTCTCCTATTCCTTTAGTTTCCACGCGTGTATATAGAACCCTGTAAACCTAAATACATTTATTACGTAGGCAAAGTACAGTATATAACCCAAAATTTTATTTACGACCTCTCGTAGCCAATCCAAATATTAAGAGAGTAGTGATGTGTTAATAAATGCAGGTTAATTGTAATGCGTTGAACTGCATAAAGATGAAAGAAGGGAGATGGTGAAGCACTATACGGATAACTACAGTAATCTCGAGTACAGCATGAAGGATTCCGCCTGGCTTAACGTCCCCAGCCACCCAACAAATCAACATCAAGCGTGGTGTGCCCCCACTCCACATTCCTTGAGTAAAATTTGGGATATAGCCTAGACATTCCATAATCAAGAAACTGATTATCAGTTGTGTATTTTCAAGTCTCAGTTTTGTTAGGCAGAAAGACTGTTATTCTTATGTTGCAAACACTCAGCAGTTGTGAGTGAAAGAAAAGGCAAAACATGTGTGCAGATCCGCAGGAGAAGCGAAAACACAGGCTATAAACCCTAGCACTCTCGTCACGGAGTGGTGCTTCTCCATTCCGCTTTCTCATCGAACTGCCGGGAGTGAGGGGAGCTGTCCATACGATTCAAAATTTACAAGCAATCATTCCCTGTTTTTACATATTTTCTGCTGTTTTTAATCACTGTGCTGTACGTCAAAATATCCAGATAAGAAAAATTTCTAACAATGCAATGTTGCATAACTCTTAACTTACGGACATTAATTAGTAACGAAGGTAAAAAAAAAATCTTTTTCTAATCATGATTGCAGAGAATATGAGACGAATCAAAATGCAATTATTTTTGCGGTCATAAAAACTAAAACAAAGTACGTTGTTGCTGCTGGTCATTTTAATGCAATTTGCTCGTTTAAAAAATATATTTTTTTATATAAAAGTAAAGCAGTTTTGGATTTAAAACTAAAACGGCTTCTGAGGTAGTGCCCAAACGAGGATTATCACAAGAATATAAATCAATGAAATAACTATATCAATCCTTTCTCTCTTCATCTCTCTCTCTCTCTCTCTTCTTCCTAAATACGCATAGAGATCCACAAACACATTACTACTAAATTGAACTTGTCAGCAAAGCAAAATAGTTATAACACATCATTGACTGTAACAAAAGCATGCTTAGACATGAAGGTAGATGGTGTCCTCCATGGCTCGTAAAGCATTCATATAGAAGCTGTACTGCATTCTCTTAGTATTAGAACATTTCTTACATATCCCATTTGTTGGATATTTTTAGAAAGTACACCATGATAAAACATTACTTTATTTATTCATATTTATTATTCGATAATTACATAATGGAAGCTGATATTTAAACACGCAGTTGCTAAATCAGGGTCTACGTTATTATTATTTTATTATTATTATTATTATTGCAGCTATGTCGATCCTTTTTTTCAGGATGTTGCCTCTTTAAGTCTAATGAGCTATATATTAGAATTTAATTCTACCTAGTTTTGTTGTAGTTCTTTCCAGGCTGATCGATCTTGAGCCATCCTCTTCCAGTTCACACATGTAACTCGACGTATATCTTTATCCCAACGATCCGGGGGTCTTCCTCTTGCTCTTTTCAGGTTTCTCGGTATCTAATAATCTTTCATCTCTTTTTAAGATGTCTGTTACTTTAGTTATTGAACGAATGTGCACGGCCCTTTTCCTGTATATTCTTGTAAACCCTAGGCATTACTTTTTCCTCACTTCGCTGGACAGTTCTCAGTTTTTGCTTCGTGTGACTTTTTAGGGTCCAAGTCTGGCAGGCATATGTGAGGACCGGTAATATACATTGTTCAAATACCTGTTTTTTAAGATGTACTGGCATGTTAGATTTAAAAACTATGGAGTTTCTACATATTATGTAGTTATTTTGTTGATTTATATTCTTCTGATTAATCTCGTTTGGGGACGACCACAGAAGTTGTTTTAGTTTTAAATCCAAATTTGCTTTGCTTTTATTAAAAAAAAATATTTTTTAAACAAGCAACTGCAAAATGAGTTAAGGAGTCCGCCTTCAGCCAAGCGATTCATTGGTAGGATTTCATTCCATTCCAATTACCCCCTTCCCCATTTTTTTAATTCCTTTAATTTTTTGCTGTAATCAGTCTTTCGACCAGTTTAATGCAATCCTCCATCCCTTCCTATCTTGCGCTAACCTCTTCAACTCAACATACCCCTTACAATCCACGTCTTCAATTAACTGCCTATATAATCTGATCTCTGTCTTCCTCTACTGTTCTTACCTTCGACTATTTCCTCCACTGTAAAATTAACCAATCCAGCATGTCTCAAAATATGACCTACCATCCTGTCTCTTCTTTCTGTAAGCCTCTTCCACAAACTTCTTTTCTCACCCATCGTTTGCAAATCTCGTTCATTTCACACGTTATCTGCCCACTTAATTTTCAGCATCCTCCTATAGCACCACATTTCAAATGCTTCAATTTTCCTTCTTTCTGGCATTCCTAAACTCCATGCTTCGCTACCATAAAGTGCTGTGCACCACACATAGTGTTTTAAAAGTTCTTTCTAAGTCCTAGATCAATATTTGAAATTAAAAGATTCCTTTTTTCATAAAGGCTCTTTTTTCTAATGCTATTCTGCTTTTAACATCATCCCTGCTTCGGCCATCGGTTGTAATTTTACTTCGCAAGTAGCAGAACTGACTTACTTGTTATATCGCATCTGATCCTATTTTTATCTTTAATCTACTGTTTTTGGCATCATTTATGCTACATTTCATCTTTTTTGTCTTGCTTTGATTTTTGTTTAGTCCAAAATCTAACTTCAGTATTTTTTTTCATGCTGTACAATAACTTTTCAATATCCTCAGCCTGCATACTGATTTTCCCTCTTGAACACTTATGCCACATTTAAATTTTTCTTTCACTTCCTTTATTGTTTCC
Organism: Vandiemenella viatica; assembly: GCA_031002005.1. Classification (NCBI taxonomy): domain Eukaryota; kingdom Metazoa; phylum Arthropoda; class Insecta; order Orthoptera; family Morabidae; genus Vandiemenella; species Vandiemenella viatica. The sequence goes on from CM061921.1 coordinate 24,783,934, forward strand.
TCTACATACTAGTTAAATATTAATGGGTATAACAGAATACAACCTTATCTCACACCTTTTAAACTGAGGCACGACTCTCGTGATTCTCTAATTTTATTATAGCCACTTGATTCTTACATAGTTTGTAAAGTATTCGTATATCTCCATAGTTTAGACTTTAAAATTTTTAATATCTTGTCCCACGTAATATTATCAAAAGCTTTTTTCTAAGTCAACAAACGCTATAAAAATATCTTTGTTTTTCTTGATCCTCCCATCAAGTATTAATCTTAAGGCTAGAATTGCTTCCCTTGTACCGCAGTTTTTCTTAATCCCAAACTGATCTTCATCTACTATATCTTCCACTACCCTTTCTCCACGTCTTTTATAGAGATGCATTAAAGCTCCGAACAAAACTGCGGGATACATACGTTATTCTCCATAACAGATATGAAGGAAATGAATCAAAGCCTTGGGGATTAGTGTCGGTATATCGTCTTCATTACGGAACAATTGAGAAAGCGCGTTGAGCTAGCCCCAGCTGTGTGCACGTGTTGCTACGGATTCCCACACGGCCCCTGCTCAATGTAAACACGTCACAAAGGCGTCGTCACACCCTCCGATTCCTCTTGCCTTCTTTGTTGCAGAAAGGTCACAGTTCATTTAACGGGCTTTATGGTATTCTGGCCGGGGCCGGGTTGCATGCAGGTGTAGTATCCGTTTCAGGAGCAGGTGGCCTTCAACGACAGCAAAAAACAGCCGCAGCCACAATAGCGCAGCTCTGGTCACTCTCAAACACGGTACGCCCACCAGACCCCATATTGCCGGCTAAAATGATAAACACACTCGCTTTTTTATCCCTCTCGCCTCTGTTGGAGGCAGCGATGCGAGCGCCAGGGGATCGCAAACCTAATGGTCATTTTCAATTTACAGAATTGTCCGGCACTCTACATACTGTTCTGCTTAATGCGCTGGCTTCCTAGGAAAAAAAGGGGCTGAGGCTGGTCTGCACTTTGTTTAAATGCAAAGTGCGCGGAGGTAGGGTGACGGTTCGTCGGCCGATGATGTTTCGCACTGCACAACAGAACTCGATTGTCAGCCAGTCGGTTGGAACAGACGCAAATTCCTCGCATAAATCAGACGTTAAACGGCGCTGCGCCCATAAGCCGTTGGTTCCAGGCTCTGAACCCCACTGCGTCTATAAAACACACGCTCACTCCCCTACCACGCTCGGGCATTTGAATAGAATTCAAACAATAAGGTGAACCCGAATCGGACCAGCAAGTGTTTACTGTTTATTCCCTTATCAACGAGTGGTTTGTTTGCATGTCTATTTCTTTTTTTGCTGTGAGGCTAAACAGTATTCCAGATGAAAGACCGGACATCTTTCATCTTTGTCCCGAAGGACGACTTGTTTGCAGAATCAAAAGTCTTGAAATAGCATACAGACAGTGTTTCAGTATTTTTTTTTTAATTTATGACTTTACGTCTCGTCGACTTCGAGGTCATTAGAGGCGGGATGGGACTGGAGACTAGGAACGGGAAGGAATTCGGCCATGACCTTTTGAAGGAAGTATCCCGGCATTTTCCTGGAATGATTTGGGGAAACCAAGGAAAACACAAATTTGGATTCCCGGGCGGAGATTCGAACTGCCGTCCTCCCGAATGCGAGGCCAGATCGTTAACCACTCAACCACCACGCTCGGTGTTTCAGTATAGAAAACAATACAATACAGTTATGAAGTTATGTAAATAGCTAAGATATTATCCCATACATCATACGGCTTGAGTAAAAAAGAACTTTACGACTTTGGAATAATATAAAAATTTGTTAACATAACAGAATCGACAGATGTGTCATACTGCAGGAAGCAACCTCAAGTTTGATGCACGTAGTGAATCAGTACACCATTCCGCCTCCAGCAGCGCTAGCGTAGTGCACAGTTAAAATGGCTACTTTCACTGGTGCGCAGCGTGCTCGGTGTGTGTTTTGGTTTCATGAACTTTTTTAATTCCACAGATCGACGAAAATGACAGAGATGGGATGATTTACTACCAGCAAGACGGTGCATCACCTTATCTCCTCACGGAAGTTCGAGGTTTCCTCCATAATCACTTCCCAAAATGACACTTTTATATGAAACTTGAGGTTGTTTGCTACAAAATGACATACCTGCCGATTCTGTAAGTTATCACAATAAATTTCTTTATCATTCCAAAGTTGTAAAGTCATTTTTGACTCAGCCTATATTTTGAAACTGCTATACCTACTAATTAACCACTGATGTCCTCATTATCATCGAGAATATAGCAATTTTAATTACATCACTTGCTTAGGAATTCATAGAAAATCTTTATATATAAAGATGAATGTATGTTTGTTTGTTGGTTTGTTTGTGCTTCATACAAATCCACAGTTTTCATCCGATCTCGATGAAACTTTGCTTACTTATCTTTTGAAACAAGGAGAAAAATACTGTCTACATTTGGTTGAAAAATTATCTGTATAAATAACACTTGTTGTCTCATAACTTCGAAATACGGCGATAGACAGACACGTTGGATGTGGACGTCTCCAGACCGTGTTTCCGTGTAGTGAACTGGCAGCTCAGTGGATAAAGAGCTTGCTTTCGAACGTCGTGGTCTACGGTTCAAATCTCCGTGGAGGCTAAGATTTTTAAAAATTGTTTTTCATCGTAAGAGTCAGGCCTGGGCCGTAGGTTATTCGGATTGAATGTTAAACTGTAGATATTAGAAAGTTAGGGGTGCAATGCGAGGCAAATCGTAGGTAGTCTTGCAATTTTGTAGGTGTACACTTTTTTACGTTGTAATGATCCCTCAGGTGTTGTTCGCAGTCAGTGTGTGAGTGAGAACCACAGTAATACTAATATAAATACGGAAGTAAGTCTCTGTCTTTTTGTTACGTTTTGACGACTAAATGGCTATATCGTTGTGATGGAATTTTGTAAGGAAAGCTGTATGAAGGGCACAGGATATTTTTTCCAGTATGATTAACAGTTGTAGTCACGAAATTTTGAGATCTTATCGAATAGTGACAGAAATATGTTGGAAATTGATTCTCTTCAAGAGGCAGGTTCGACGGTAGAATGATATAGTGATAGCTTTCCTGTCATATTATGCCGACTCGATATTGTTTGTGACCAATCCTACGTTACCTACAACTTTCTATATTTGATTCTGGCAAAAAAATTCCTAATCCACGCGTACGAAGTCGCGGGTACGAGGCTAGTTATATATATATGTATATATCTCCGATGCAGCCAACAAGGACCACGTGGACACTGGACACCTGTTTACCTGGGGGTTGGGGGTGGGATTTGGAAGAACCGAGTTCCTGCCAGAAGTCTAACAGAGGCCCTGGGTACCTATCTAAATGGAGTAGTCTTGTGTTGCCATCTGCTGCGAAACGTGTATCTTTGTGCTGTCTGTTCGGATTCCACGTTAAACTCTAAGCCCCTTTTAAGGCTAACAACTCTAGTTGTAACATTGATGTCTACACATCCACAGCAAATTCAAGCCAACTGTATTTTTTTTTTTTAATTGTGAAATGTGTGGTTTATGAGGCGGAGGTTGGGTACCGTCCAATCAATCATCTAGAGGATTGCGGGAAACCGACTATAAACAGTAAACAGGACGGTCGGTACGCGTGGCCGGTCCCGTTGAACCTCCCCATTTAATTTGCAGCATCACAGTGCACTGAGCCACACTGGCTGGTGCAATTATTATTATTATTATGATTCAGCAAATACAAATCATGAGCTGGTGAGGCCTTTTTGAGTGCTGATCATCACGAATCTCAATGGCTGTGAAGCATAGTCACCAGCCTGCTTCAGTGGCCCATCGGTGATTCCCCCCATACCCCCCTCCCCAGCCACTTGCCGGCAGGAACCAATTGTAACGGGGAAGCTAAAGTGTAGTCATCTTTCTGCGATTCGTGTATCTTATGTTATCTATGACAGGTGAATTTTTGTTGGTGAAATGCGGAGTTTATGAGACGAAAATCTGGGACCGTAATAATATTTTTTACTTTCCAGGCAGAATAATCAGGTAAATAAAGGAACATTTTAATTGTAAAGTTCTAACTCATACAGCCCAAGAAACAACAAAATTTAAATACGAAGAAATCTACCGAGCGTGGTGGGCGAGTGGTAACGCTCTGACCTCCGATTAGAGAGGACGTGGGTTCGAATCCCCATCTGGGCATTCATATCTGATTTTTCTATGGTTTCCAAAATCACTCTAGGCGAATGCCGGGATGCGTCCATATATAAAGCCATAAAGTCATTGCCTTCCATCCTTTCCCGCCTCTAAAGACTTCGACGTCGACGAGGCGTAAAGCCAAAAATCATTAGTTGTTGTTGTTGTTGTTTTAGGGCGCGTCGACAGCGGGGTCATTAGCGCCCTAAAAATCATTAGTCTTCTTTTACCGGGATGTCTTTTCGCAGGCATTACGCTTTCTTCTTTATATATAATATGCTCACGTTACTAAGCATCATTCATTTCCCAGTAACCAAATAAGTTTCATGTAACAGGTTTTTTCACCTTCGATTTCCTGTGTTCACAGTATCATCACTGACAAAATGAAACATCATGTACTTCTCCAGAGGACACAATAATGTAAAGGTCTATGAAAATCCCGAAAGCAACATTTTTTTTTTATAACAAACCGCTACCATAAAGAAAGAGAGAAAAAAATAGATTTTCATATTTTTTCGCAAAAGATGTAAATATTTGTTTTCAGCTGGCGGCAACAGTGTCGTAATGGAGCTGCTTGCACAAGAGATTCAAGCGTAATACTGTGATCAGGGGGAACTGGACGCACCTGTGTGCTTGCTTGCAATTCAGCCGGAGTCACTTCTCAAAAAACACGGGGGACGCATAATTGGAACCCGCTGTGTCTGTTTCATTGTCCGCTTACGGCGGATCCCATTTCCATGTTTCAGCCTCGCTTCTCTCATTGTACTAAAAAATGATGAGCTCATTTCGAAGTGTATGGAGGGAGGCTGATCTCCAGAGGGTTCTTATTAGTCATTATGCACGTGGTGGCTTTGTGGCTAGTGCATTGTCAAGTGCGAAGCTGGTTCAATGAACCACTGCTGTGCACAGCCAAAGCGTTAGTAACACGGGGAAAGAGTTAACAATGTTCAAAACCACAGAGCATGACTGAGCAGTTTACTGCTCTGCGCTTAACCATATGGAATGATCAAACACGATGATCGTTAATCGAGAAAGTCTGATCGAGTTTCCAAGCCAGATACGCATACTACAGCACAGTACAGATATTGTTCTCAAACTTCTCATATTGGTTTCTAGGTTGTTACTTTATCCTTAATTGCAATAGTAAATAAATTCGTACATTCTTATAAGATTTGTTTGTAAATCCTGAGGATTACCTAATTCTTGTGGAACTTCATTTTCCTTATGAATAATGTTTGAACGTAAAACATAAAAGAAAAAATTTTTCACGCTTACTGTGTATTATAATTTTAGGAAATTCGGCTTCGCAAACATCCAAAGAGCTTCCCAGAACTACTTAACTGAGCCTCGTAAATTTAGCTACAACGAATCGACGACTATGAAACTTACATTTTTGCATTAATAAATTCTAGATATGATCAAATTTTAATTTTTCTCTTCATATTAAGTAAAAACATTTTATTGTCTTTTGAATTAGAACTTTTCTTTGGTAACTCTGTTACAATATGACTTTCTTTAAAACTTGCGGCAGTGTGTATGTGAGAGACATTGATATCAGTGATAAATTTGATAATATTTCCACTAATACAACGTTTAGGTACGGCTAACCAACAGGACATTAACGTGATCTCAGCATTTTTACAGTAATTCTACGTTTAGCTTTACATATTAATTACCCAGAAATTAACTATTAGTGTTGGGTCGTTTGTAGGACTATAAAACCCAACTTTCCTAGAGTTGTTTAACGTGTTTTATCTAATTATCAAATGTTGAAACTGATATTCGTAGTTAACCAAAGAATATGACTGTGTATTATGCCATTGACTGCCATGGCAGTGAATATCTGAAAGCTCTAATTTCACTAACTACAACGTACATGCGTAGATTAAGAAAATTGCGTGTGTAGTAATGCATGTGTAATTCACGAATCTAAACTCATATAAAATGAAAATTCATATCTACCATTAAGGATGCATGTGTAAGAGTACTTAAATGTTTAAATCGACTCTGACAACTTTTTTTTTTTTTGTAAAAGTGTACATACCTCTCGTTATTAGTAATCTTTAATCAAAAAAAAAAATTATAGCAGTCATTGGGGACTGCTGACAGAAGTGAAAACTTAAAACTATGAATATCATACGCGCAACACATCATATTTATAACTACAGATATACTGTTAATATTAGCATGTCGGTGACGCTAACTGATAAGAGTTTACCCCCAACATGCCTAAAGCAGTTTTTACATTAAATAAAAGTTTTTCCGACTGTGGATTCGATTCCGTAACCTTCCATTCTACGATACAGTGCTTTACCACTGCACCCACGGGGACCGCCAGTGGCTGCGAACTTCTAAGATCTAATTCGAACGATTAATGACATATATATTACAAAAAAACTAAGTCAAGATACTCAAGAAACTTTAAGTAGGTACGATATTATAGGACGTTTAGTAATAAGGTATATATATCTTACAGTCAGGTACACACAATGTATTTGTGTATATATGTGTACACAGGCCGCTGCGCGTAGGTACATATATCATATGCAAGTATGCACAACTTCCAAGTGCAAGACGTCATACAGGGTGTCCAGAAAAGGACTCCCTGATTTCAAAATTAAATATCTCGAAAACAAAGATCGATAGAGGAATGCAGTAAACGGTATGTTTATTGTGACAGCTGTAAGAAGTGTTTACAGCAGTGTGAGATAATAGTTACAAAAGCTGCGCTGTACGCTCATATCAGCATACATAAGTGAAATAATCGTATGAAAACAATCTTTGCAAACAATCACATCACAATGTTTTCAAAATGTTCACCATTGGCACGTTTCAATGGTGGAACTGATCGCCCTGAGCTTCGGATCACTATTTAGGCATTACGTATGGCGATTACAGCGCCATCTGTTAGCAGCTTTTGTAACTATTATTTCAAACTGCTGTATACACTTCTTACAGCTGTCACGATAAACATACCGTTTACTGCATTCCTCTATCGATCTTTGTTTTCGAGATATTTAATTTTGAAATCAGGGAGTCCTTTTCTGGACACCCTGTACTTATAGCTACAGATATACGACTATTGTAACATGTTGGTGGCGCCAACTCATAAGTTTTTACCAATCCAAAAATCGACGAACACGCCGAAAGAAGTTTTCACTTAAAATTTTTTTTTACAGAAAACCAAACAAAATGTTTGATAAAACGATGGTATAGATAATTTATGTGATAATTGCACTGGGGATAAAAATTTCTTTAATGGAAAGAATAAAAAAAAAATATTTTATATCACTACATGCATAGTTTACTTTTTGTACATGTTTATTAATTTCCCCAGTTTCTCCACTTTAATGAAAAACTTCATACATTATACGTTCATATGTCATTAGTGATACGCTGACAGTCTCCTCCTTTGTGCTTATCTTAAACCATTGCATGGTGTCTACAGTTTGCCAGTAAATACTGGCAAATTTCACTCCTAATATTTTATATACACAGAACGATGCCTGCAAGGTGCTCTGAATAGATTAAGCGACGAATTTTGAAGAAAAGAGATTTCAATTTTCAAGCAATCGGGCACCCGGTGCGTTTCCTGGTACTGGCTGCGCCGGATGGGTAGGCAACCGGACAACCACTCATTGCATAAGTGCGCTAAAACATCAGTAATTATTTGCGCTCGGATTATCTTAGCCTTATTTTTTTCGTTTTTATAAGAAATATGCGTAACTAGTTGCACTAAAACCGGGATTAATAATGAATATGTGGATTGGAATCTATTATGACAGCGCAGACGAGAATTCCTCCTCATTGAATCAATTATCAGGAATAAATACACTTTGTGTTGTGAAATTCTGTTACCAACAATGAAGAACATTAGCGATATGATACTGTAATACACATCTACTTTTCCATCCATTTTCTAGAGGCTTGCAGCAACAGTTGAAAAACTACGCTTTACAGACTGCGTAATAATTGTGCTGTTTGTAATTATGAATCAGATATATTCATGTTACATTCTCTTTCAGCTATAGCGTTCTCCACTCAGTATGTTTTGGCACTGCTAAAATTATGTTAAACAGCATTCCCTGCTTTCAGTCTATTGCTCAATAGTTTTAAATAAAATGTTTTGTTTCATGGTTCAGTTTTAGACCCATGTAAATGAACCTGCTTTATACATTCTAAGCTGGATGAAAACCGTAATTTTATTTGTATTCTAGAACCGTTAAACTATTTGGCGTCAACCAATCACGAAATTTGATTCTAAAAAAGAAACTAGTTTTCTTACGTTCATTATGTATCACTCTGTGGAAAAATGCCGCACTTCAGAAACTGTGTTGTTTAAAATGACTACTACGGAGAAGTATGCTTGTTCGTGCGTGAAGCAGGGGTTTATCGATGTCACCACAGGTGTGCTGCCCACGTGTGACCTACTTGTCACACAATACACGTGCTCTTAGTTCAAGGTTGGCCTCACTGCTCTTCATCAAGTGGTGGTGAATACCCCCACAGCTAGTACAATGTTCTCGCATAGCCAAAAGTAACCTGCAGTGAATATTGTGTAGGTCCTTGTCTGAGAGTGTTCTTCACAAAATTCTCTATTGTAATGATAAATAAATTTTCAGTATGTTGTATGAAACTCACAGATCTTTAAGTTATCTGGTGGAACAAGCATATGTTACTCGCTCCGCTTAGTGAATTATGCGTTCATTAATACCATCCTGCAAATGTCAATTGCCTGCATACGAACAACGTTTTACGTTCTCTGGCTTGCGTTAAAAATACAGTCCACGACATTTATATACGAATATCAAAAAGAAATTTTTGATATTTCAGAATTATTACACTGTCGCATAATACTTATCACATACACATATATAATGAACGCTATACAGAGGGAATATTAGCGGCTACCCAGAGAAAACATAATACACATTCCGTTTCAAAACTGATATTCTTCTCTTCTCATCAAACCAATGAACTGGTTACTTAATACTTATATAAGATGCAACACAGAATGAACATTAACAGCTACCCCGAGAGAAGATAATACACATTAAAAAAAAAATTGAAATCTTCTCTTCACATCGAAACAAAGATTCAAATTAACTTAATGATATCAAAATACAATCTTCACGTGACAGAATGGTGTGCAATTGGATATAAAAGTTATGTAAATACTTTCTGAAAAAATAAGAAGTTTCTAAGGCGTGCATACTTTGTTGCTCTTGAAATGCATTTTTAGATTGAGAAACCTGTTGATGCTGCTGTTTTCGTTCACTACAGTCGAGGGAATTATTAAGCTAAATTATTTTATCGTGTATGTGTTTCGGTATAAACACCGAGCGTTGTGGTTGTGCGGTAATGCTCGGCCTCGCATTCGGGAGAACGCGGATTCGAATCCCCGTCCGGCCATCCAGAATTTGGTTTTTTATGGTTTCCCGAAATCACTCCAGGCGAACGCCTGGATGGTTCCTTCAAAATGTCCGAATTCCTTACTGTTCCTTGTCTTCTGTCCTATCTCGCCTATAATTACCTCGACGAGGAGTTAAGCCATAAGCAAAAAAAAGTTGAACATATCGTAATATTTACAGAATATCTACATTCTTAGACAAGATATGTTCAATAAATCCATTACAAAAGTATGCATTCTGTATACTTAATAAAGGATAGCACCCTATAACGATCCGGTACTCATATATCATGTCCGTTAAGACCGAGCCACTCATTATGTTGAGATGATTTTGCCTAACTTTTTCTAATCTTATGTGCTGATATATTCACAGTTTAACGAAAACTTAATGGTAACATAAAACGGAGTAACGATTAGTAATGTTATCAACTTATATCTTTTGAATCAGAATTGCTGAAAACATGAATTGAGGGTGTTTTCAGACATAAATTTAATAATATATTACTGTAAATAAATTTAAAAAACTGCTGGCTACTAATCGTTACATTTTCTGGCATTTTAGCACCATTTAAAAGCCGTAATTCCACACTGCATACTAACATGCTGACTTCGGACCAACGAAATAAACTTGCAGTCTGTAGATATGATAGATATATCTGAGCGTGATAGCAAGTCAACGCAAAGAACAAGGAGCACCTCTGTTGACTCGTGTCAGGGGACCAATTCCAAGTATTTTAAGTTTGTTCCGGCGCGATAAACTCCAGTGAACAAAAATATCGTCTTTGTTCCAAATTTTTGGCGGCTCCCAGGTAGCCGGGGTACGATACTTCAACCACTAATATTCTACGTAGTTAAATGTGTCATGTGTTTTCATATGATTTGTAAACATATCTATAAAGACTGAGTTACTACTGTTTTACAACACATAGCACTTTGTTTATTCAGCTCACTTTACCCCACTTTTTGCATTGCAGTATTTTTACATACTATGTGTTTGTAAGATATATCATCTGAGGTTTAATGACTTCTGCTTAAGTAGGTTTTTTTTTTACTTATGGCTTTACGCCTCGTCAACGTCGAGGTCATTAGAGGCGGGACGGGACTGGCGACAAGGAACTGGGAGGAATTCGGCCATGGCCTTTTGAAGGAAGCATCCCGGCATTCGCCTGGAGTGATTTTGGGAAAAATGGAAAACCCAAATCTGGATGCCCGGACGGCGTTTCGAAACTGCGTCCTCCCGGATGCGAGGTCAGAGCGCTAACCGCTCACCCACACCACGCTCGGTGTTTAAGTAGTCTTCCATATCATTGCTGTACACTGTAGGAAGAGCAACCGAAGACAGAATAGTCACCCAAATCACCTCTGACCGAAAGCAGACTCGAACCGTAGTTGCATTGTTCAACTGAAATATGACAGCTCAGAGAAAGTTGTGCACTGGATATAGTTAAATAATTGTTTAATTACCAGGCTGGAAAACAGAAAAACAAATAACATCGCGGGACAAGAAGTGAATAATCAAAGTATTAGTAATTCTATGGACGTTTCATCAATCACTACAGAATTCCTTGAAGAAATAATTTTAGGAGTGACAGTTCGGAGCTGTGACACAATCGTTTTGGTCATAAAAATGAGTGATGCGTGAAGTGGTGGACAAAAAACACACAGCGGTCCTCATTGAGCAGTGCAGTTTGAGTTGTCTTCTACGCTTCGTTGCTTACCACAATCCAATCTTCGTCGGAAGCAGGGGAGCAACAGAGGCCCCGTGGTGCTCACCGTAAAACGAGATCAGGTTTTCTTTGAAAATAAAGTTTCATGCTAGCAGATTGTGCCTACACCCGTGACTGAAAATCAAAACCACGTTTGCTCAGACAATTGCATATATATCAGCAACCGCGTTGGACAAAATCCCGGTAACTCATGGGTAGCGAGCTAACGAGATAAGTTTTAGGACGGACCCTAACATTTCGGTCCCAAGATGCTGCAATTTTATAGCTATAATCACAATAACCAGATGACCCGTGCAAAAATTTCGCGAATATGATGAATAATATCGTTGGTGGTTTGTAATAGGAAGAAAGAAAAACCACCTCATTTGTATGAATTGTTTATTTGTTTAGTGTAATAGGTACGTAACCAAAGTATGCGCCAGTGAAGCAGTTTATTAATACATCTGTGGTATGATCTGCTGCTATTTAGCGGCTTGGCACTGAAATGTCTCATAAGCGCGACTTTTACGGTTATTACTTTTGTCCTTCAAAGGTAAAATTCCGAAAAATTTCGTTCTTAATTTATAATGTTTCCCGAGTGGAGACCTTAATCTCTAAAATAATATGTAATTATTCGATTTCTGGTTGATATGAGGGGAGATAAACAGCTCGTGAAAAAAATTTAAAAATGTTATGGAATAAATGATACTTTTTCCCTTTAAAGGTCAAATTCCGAAAAATTCTTTTCTTAAAACATGATGTGACCAAACTGGAGACCTTAATCTTTAAAAATATACTTCAATTATCTATATAGGTTAGTTATCAAGGCAGATAAATGGCTCGTGACACAAAAACGCGTTGAAGAAATATCAATACTTTTGCCCTTTAAGGGTCGAATTCCGAAAAATTCCTTTCTGAATATACAATGTCACAAAAGCGGAGATCTTAATCTTTAAAATGATACTTCATTTATCAGTTTCGGCTATTATCCAGGGAGATAAATGGATAAATGGCACGCGACACAAAAAACCTCATTTTAGAAATATTGACATTTTTGCCCTTTAAGGACCGAATTTGGAGAAATTACATTCTTATAATATAATGTGATCAAAGCGGATAAATTTATCTTTAAAATAATACCTCATTAATCGATTTTGGCTAGGTATGAAGGGAGATAATGGCTTGTGACCAAAAAAAAAGAAATCCTTATAGAAATAATATATATGATGTGAAATATATGCTGGCAATATGAATTAGTAAGACAAATAGTGTATTTTTCTTAGGTCTGCACGCCTAGTCGACGTCGAGGTCTTAGTGGTAGGAGAGGATTGGGAGCAGGTAACGTGAAGGAATTCGAGCATGGCCTCTGAAGGAACAATACCAGCATTCCGGAAACCATAGAAAACTGAAATTTGGATTGCTGGGTGAGGATTTGAACCCACGCTCCCCGATATATGGATCGCCTGTCGTAGCCTAGTCCAGTCAGTCAGCATTAAGAAAAATCAAACAAATAAGCAGCTAACAAGGAGACCCCCTGCCGAATTCAGTATTTCATTTTTTTTAAATCATCATGACGAAATTAATTTTGTGAAGCACTAAAACGCATCTCAAGCAATTTAGAGAAAAATTTTCTTTGAAAAGTACCGTACAAGTTTAAGTGAGTGAGTCCAGCTTCTGTAACGTCTAAATCGAAGAGATTGGTTCATGCTGTTGGGGCTTGTTATATATTTTATTATGTTTTTCTAATTGATTTTAATGTATGCTTGATTTATGACAATAGCTTTACGACATCTATGCTCACTATACAGTCGAATCAGCCTTGTGGGTTAGCATTCAGCCTGTTATTCCAAAGGACGTTGATTTGATCCCCAGTCTAGTCATCAAGATGTCGCAAGGGTCCATTCGTAAGGAACATATCATATTTCCTTCCAATTTCAAGCCCATAATTCTCTACTAACTCTAACAACCTCGCCGCCGACAAAACATAAAGTCTTAATATTTTTAAATATGTTAAATTAAAATATTCAATGAACCGGCAGTGTGGTTGAGACTTGAGTGCGTTAAGGATCGGGGAGGTACAGTCGGGGACAGAATTCGCGATACCCCTCTCCTTTCGATTATGCTTCGTTCTAGACACAACTACCTCATGGGACAGTATAACTGGTAGGTGGTACACTAAATTCATGATAAAATAGACCTCTCATTCCCAGCGCTTTACCCAAGACTAAACAAATGAGCTAACGCTCAGAGGCAAATTCGGAGTTCTACAGTTAAAATAATCATGAGTATCCCCATTTTATTCATAATAACTATTGAAATAATTAAATAGATTGATATAGAGGAATGATACAGTTTTTTTAGTAATTTTACTAGCCACTGCGTATTTTTTTTTTTAACTGTTAACAATTCGCTAGCAAACGAAACTCAAGATGAATACTGAAAAGAATTGCTAAATTACTCACAGCTAAAAATTTGTAAAACCAATAATAGAGTTTGAATGGACTTAGTCACACGTTCTAACGCTGCAGCGTCATAGAACAGCGAGTGTGGAGCGTAAGTAGAAATCGCATTTACGAATGTGCTAGATTGGTGAACTAAATCACGAAATATAAATTAACTATTTCTACATACTTCGATAGTTCAGAATAAGAATACCTTAATTTTGTTTTCACCATATTATACTTAGGAGGTAAGCTTAACTTGATCGCAGCACTTACAGTTTCAGTAGTAATAATAATAATTAATAACAGTAAATCCGTCTGCAATGTGAATTAGCGGTATTCAGATTTTAAACCTGGAAGAATGGAAGTAGGATACTTTTCATGACTCCCTTTGTTTCTCCCTAACACTGATACATCTTGTCTTCCAAGCCAGGTGGGTTAGAGATAACAATCTTGACTGGAATTCGGCAGGACGCGGATTCAAACCTCGTAGGACATCCAATTTCAGTTTGCCATGGTTTCCGCAAAGTTCCTTCAAAAAGCCGTGGCCGAAATTCTTACCCGATTCTAGTTTCCAATACTCGCAGGATTCAAATCACATAGACGTCAAAAGAGAAGAAGGAGAAGAAGAAAAATAACCGAATGTGGTGGGCTATTGGTAAAACTGTGAGGAGGACGTGGGTTCGAATAACCGTGCGGTCATTCAGTATTGGGTTTTCGGTGGTTTCTCCAAATCACTCAAGGCGAATGCCGGGGTGATCTTGTCCAAAAATACCATGGCCGAATTACTTCCCGTTGCTTAATCCTTAGTCCTTACCGGATCTAAATACCTCGACGTCGACGAGACATAAAGCCATATGCAAAAAAGTATTGATAGAAAGCTTAAAAATGACGCCAAATTACTGTCAGTTATCAAGCTTACAGATAATAGCCATTGATACTACTCCTAATCAAATGTTTATTAATAAATTCAGGAGATTGTTTTATCAATGTAAAGGAAGATTTGGAAGTAAAGGTATCTAAATACAAACAAAAATTGAAACTCCGAAATAATATGAGGTGAAAACCCATTATTAGCCAACACAAACTGGACGTCGTGTGTGAATATGACCCAACGTACCGAGGTATCTTCTTATAAAAAGTAAACCACCTGTTGAGACGCTGACAGGCATTATGGCGAAAATGCATAAATAGGCTTCACATGAAATATTTTTCAGTTACGAGGTCATGGAAAGAGAAAGGATGAAAGTGTTGAAACTCAGCGCTGTATTCATAATTATGTATTCGGCATTAAATTTTTTTTAGAAAATTTCACTTTCTGCATTTCTAATACAAAATGCTCTCAAAGCATCTTGAAAATGTTCTGTCTCGTAGTATTTGCATGACGGAATTAATTAATATTGTGTATTGATCGCTCATTAAAAAAAATTAAATAAAAATAAAGCTCCAAGCATACCTTGTGGGAAATTGATCTGCTTCGATCTTTAGATTTAAATATTTTGGTCTTTACTTTACACAATATTCCACTTTAAAAATAAATAAACATAGGGATTTAGATTATAAAAGAAAAGGAGCTGTGCCGACGACCCGGCGCCAACTGTTAGATGCCATTTATGACGTATGGGAAGAACTGGCCGAAAATCATGGTTATATTTCGACGACCCAGCGCCAATTGCGACATTTATGAAGGGAGCCAGATCCATTCTCTGAGCAAACTGAAATGACACTGAACGAAGAACGCTCTGGAAACCTCCTCGAGCATGCGGTTTCCCCACCTATATGTCATATAGCTCAATTTAAAAAAAAAAAAAAATCAGCGGAACACGTTTATTTTTCATTATTTCCCCTCCGTGGAAAAATTCACAATGGAAACATCGATTTTCATCTATAAAAAATAGAAAGTTTTCTACAAGAAGAATAATTACCATATAGGGAATAAAATCGTATTTTTAATTTAATAAATTACATTGATCAGCCAGAAAATTATGACCACCTACCTAATATACGGTATGTCCACCTTTGGCACGGATAACAGCGCCGACGCGTCTTGGTATGGAAGCATTAAGGCCTTGGTAGGTCGCTGGGGGGAGTTGGTACCACATCTGCACACACAACTCACCTAATTCCCGTAAATTCCATGGAGAGGGGTGATGAGCTCTGACACCACGTTCAAGCACATCGCAAATGTGTTCGATAGGGTTCAGATCAGGTTAGTTGGGGGGCCAGCACTTCAATTGAAACTCGCCACTGTGTTCCTCGAACCACTCCATCACACTCCTGGGCTCATGACATGGCGCATTATCATTATCTTGTTAAAAAATGCCACTGCCGTTTGGAAACATGGTCGCCATGAAGGCGTCTACGTGGTCTGCAACCAGTGTACGATACTTATTGGTGTCATGGTGGCTTGCACGATCTCCACTGGACCCTTGGATGCCCACGTGAATGTTCCGCAAAGCATAATTGAGCCGCCGCCAGTTTGTCTCCGTCCCGCAGTTCACGTGTCAAGAAGCTGTTCCCCTGGAAATCGATGGATTCGTACCCTCCCGTCGGCATGATGAAGAAGGTATCAGGTTTCATCAGACCATGCAACGCTCTGCCACTGCGCTAACGTCCAGTGACGATGATTACGTGCCCATTTCAGTCGTAGTTGCCAATGCCGTGATGGTAACATTGGCTCATGCATGGTTCGTCGGCTGCGGAGGTCCATCGTTAGGAGTGTTTGGTACACTGTGTGTTCAGACACAGTTGTACTCCGCCAGAATTAAAGTTTGATATTAGTTCCGCTACAGTTCACCGCCTATCCTGTTTTACCAGTCTGCCCAGCCTACGACAACGGACATCTGTAATGAGGGATGGCCGCCCAAACCCTCGACGTTTGGAAGTGGTTTCACCTTGGTTTGGCCACTTGTTGAAGACACTCACCACATCACTCCTCGAACTCCCGACGAGTCGTGTAGTTTACAAAATGCTCGTGCTGAGCCTCCGGCCATTACGATCTGCCCTCGGTGAAACTCAGATAGATCGCGCGTCTTCCCGATTCTAAACACGGATAGCACGCTTACTGATACGACAAACACCGTGCGTGTATCTGACTTGCAGTCATTCCTCGTCAGATGACGCTGCTATCGCCTGGAGGAGTTTATATCGATAGTAGGTAGAAGATAGTAAAGGGAATATGAAAATGTTATATGGAATTGTAAAACACAAATGATCGGATAAGGAAACAATCACAGCAATACAGACAGCGAATGGAAATATAGTTCGCAATATAAGAAGTACCATGGAAGCCATGAAACAATATTTTGAAAAACTACTAAATGGACCCAATGGGATAGATGATGAAGAAACTAGTCAGAGGATGATAGATGAAGACACTTCAATAACTTGGTCAGAAGTCGAGCGAGCTCTCTGTAAAATGAAAAGTGGCAAGTCAGTAGGAGCCGACGAAGTTACGGCCGACATGATTAAAGTTGCTGGTCCACCAGGGATACAATGGCTGTATAGCAGTGATGTCACAGATACGGCCCGTGATCGCAATGTGACACAGAAAGAAGAATGATTTTTAGAGCTTATAGACTTCACTCGATTCCTCTACGGAAGTTTTAAAATGCGCACACTACATTTATAATAATTTCAATGGGCAGCGCGTGCCTAGACAAGCGAGAGAGATAAATAATAACGCCATCTGTTAGCAACAAGCGGAATCTTCCACGCGCTTCGAGTCTAGACTAGTAACTTCCTTATCGATATGAAAGGAGTGCGTCGGCGCGACGTGAGTCAGTTGAGTCGATTGTGAAGGTATTGTGCATTTGTTTGTGTCGTGCGCGTGCGATATCCATAATTGTTGTGTCGAGTTCCATAATTGTTACGCTTTTGGCATAATGTCACAAAAACGTTAGGTGGATAGTGAGTGCAGAGTTTTTCAGTCTAAATGGGAAATTGCATATTTTTTCATAGAATGGAAAGTTAAACCACTGTGTTAGATTTTCAATCAAAAAGTTGCTGTTTGTAAGGAGTTTAACTTGAAGAGACACTATGATACGAATCATAAATCGAAATTCGATTGTTACACTGAAAAAATAAGAATGGACACATTGTCACCTTTAAAATCTAAACTTCAAGGTCAACAATCGATGTTTACCAAAGCTAATACTGAGAGCAAAGATGCCCTGAAATCAAGTATTATTATTGCATTAGAAATCGCGAAGAGATCAAAACCTTTCACTGATGGTGATTTTGTTAAAGACTGTATGTTGAAAGTTGCCGATGTTTCATTTCCATCTGAAAATACAATAATTCAAAATATTTCACTGTCAAGAAACACTGTTGCTTCAGGAATAAATGATTTATCTCAAAATTTGGTTCTTCAATTGAAGGAGAAAATTAAGGAATTTACAAACTTTTCACTGGCTGTTGACGAGAGCACTGATACTGTTGATACAGCTCAACTTGCTGTTTTATACGAGGTATTAACATTAACTTTGAAATAACTGAGGAACTATTAAAGTGCGTTCCATTGACAGGTACTACAACAGCAAATGATATTTATTCTGCAATTGAGCATTTGATAGCAGAATAGCAGCACAACTACGGATGGCGCTCCTGCCATGGCTGGCAAACATTCGGGCGTTGTATCTAAATTAAAACAGAAAACATCAGGGAATTTTGTGGGATTTCACTGTATAATTCATTAGGAATCATTGGCATCCAAATATTTAAAAATGGACCATGTCATGCAACCTATAATTAAAATAGTAAATTTTATAAGGAGCAGAGGACTAAATCACCGACAGTTCAGGCATTTTTTACAAGATTTGGACGAAAAGTTTTCTGATGTCCTGTATTTCACCGAAGTTCGTTGGCTCAGTCGAGGAGTAGTTTTAGAAAGTTTTTTTGCATTACGTGACCCTATTCAAGCTTTCATGTTAGAAAAAGGCAACCCAATTGATTATGACAATGACTGGTGGGTTGATTGTGCCCTTTTTGGTAGATATGAATAAACACTTGACTGATCTGAATGTAAAGTTACAGGGTAAAAATCTGATTGTCACTCAAATGTATTAATGTATTCAAACATTTGAAACAAAGTTGAGGCTGTGGGAAAATCAGGTAAAAAATCAAACTTTGGATCATTTCCCTCATTTAAAATCATTTGGCACAGTGAACCAAAAAAAAAATTAGATCAGTATCCTCAACTTCTGCAAAATCTGATCACGGAATTCAACAATCGGTTTGAACACTTCCAGAAAATAAATGAAATGGAATTCCAAATTTTCAACAATCCATTCAATTTTGAAGCTTCAAAGGCACCAGTTCATTTGCAAATGGAGTTGATAGATCTTCAATCGGAAAGTATTTTGAAAGAAAAATTTAAAGAGGTTAACGCTCTTACATTTTATACACAATATTTCAAGAGTTTGGATAACTACCCGGAATTAAAAAAGCATGCAGCACGCATTCTGAGCATGTTTGGTACCACCTATTTATGTGAGCAGATGTTTTCCGTCATGAAAATAAATAAGAACAAACATCGCACAAGACTTACGAATGAACATCTCCAATCAATTCTTAAAATAATTACAACAAATATGATACCTGTCATCAATGAACTTGTCAAAAACAAGAGAAATCAGTTATCTGGATCCTCGACCTCAAAATAATTACCCTCTTTTATAACTTTGATATGATTTTTAACAACCGTATATTACATACTATACAATTAAATAAATAAAATGTTATAATAATTCAGTACATTTTTTTATTTGAATCTGGCCCGCCTACACATTCTAAATTTAATATACGGCCCTCTGCAAAATTGAGTTTGACACTTATGCTGTATAGAGTCCTCAGAGCAATATGAAATGATAACCAAACACCGGAAGACTGGACAAAAGGAGTGATAATTCATATCTTCAAGAAAGGTAACAAATGGAAAAGTGAAAACTGCAGAGGTATTACCCTCCTAAGGCTGGAAGAAGCACAACAGATCTAATATTTGCCTTGAGAATGCTGGTAGAAAAATATTGGGAAAGAGGGAAAAACTTAATTATTGTGTTTATGAACCTAGAAAAGGCATACGATAATGTTCCTAGATCAACTATCTAGAAAAGTCTAAGAAAACTTAAAATGCCAGAGTACCTCATTAGAAAGATCGAGATACTGTACAATAACTGCAAGAGCTGTGTCAGTGTTGGGGATGGTTACTCTGAATGGTTTAGTACAACCGAAGGAGTACAACAAGGAAGTGCCCTTTCACCTTTTCTGTTCAAAATGGTGATGGATAACATCTTAAAAAAACTAAAGAGCGAAATCAATAGAAATCTACAGGCATTGGTGTTTGCGGATGATGTGACAGTATGCGATGAAACCGAAGGGGGAATACAAAACAAACTGAAAATTTGGAATGATAAGTTTGAAGAATATGGAATGAAATTGAACCAAAAAAAAACCGTAGCACTAAAAATAAGTCGAAAGAATAAAGACTGTCATATACAATTACAAGACCACCAAGTTGAAGTTGTTGACCAATTCAGCTACCTGGGGAGCATAATTGCTAGTAACGGTAGAAGTGAGTTAGAAATAATGAATAGAGTAAACAAAGGAGCCAACTTCTACAGTACCATGCAGGACTTACTATGGGACATGAAGCTTCCCAGAAGAACAAAAACTGTCTTTTACAAATCATAGCTCATACCTATTCTCACAAATGCTTTAGAAACATGCACACTAACATCAAGGGACCTTAGCAAGATCAAAGCATGTGAAATGAAGTTTCTTTGAACGGCCCTCCAGAAAACTAGATTTGACCACATAAATAATGATGAGATCAGATCAAACCTAGAGCTAAGGAAATCAAGACTTAAGTGGTTTGGGTATCTCAAGAGAATGACTGGTACAAGGCTACCAAAAACTTATTTGGAAAAAAGGATAGTGGGCAAAAGACCAGTGGGAAGACCAAGAAGAAGATGGACAGACCAACTGAAGGAGGACATAGAAAGAAGAGGCTGGAACTGGGAGTATATCGTGGACAGAGAAACTTTTCTGGATAGGATACAGTGGAAGACGATCGATTACAACAACCAAGGCACGTAAACCACATCCGGGAAACTTGAGATGGTCCCCAACGATAATGTTGAGTAGGTAGGTAGTCATAATGTTCTGGCTGAGCATTGTATGTAAGAAAAACACAAATAATTTATCATCTTGATAAATTTGTGATTTTCATTGTTCAGTGTATATCGTTTGCTTCCTATACGTCAGGTTTGTATATCACACAAGTCAGAATCATATGCATAAAAAAATTACAAGTTAGAAGAACAATTTTTCCACCAAGAAACGTGTGTTTTCTTTGAAAGTTTAATTTAATATCTCTTAACTATCATAAACTTCTTAAATTTAGCAAATTAACTGTTTCATAAGAAATATAAAGTAGTTTATGAGGAAAAAAGCTGACTACCAGTGTAAAAACCTTTTAATAGCCTGATCGCTATCCGCACGATACAAGTGGTTTATTGCTACTATATTTCTACCGCTACCTTCCTGGAATTCTTCAAAGATGATATTATTAAAATTGACTGATACCCGCATAACACTGCCTTATCAAAATAATGTCCTAATTGTCGCCTTCATATGCTGAATGATTTAAAATAAATTATATTCCGCTGTACGCTTACTGATGTTAATCATGATATAATAAGAAATGCATCTCAATTTCTTGAATGCTTATCAAATGAAGTAGGCTTATTTGGGAATATCTTACATTTTTCTGAAATTTTAATGCACGCTCGCTGGATTTATATGCTATTTCCTCTTATGAACACTATATTTTTAACATAATAAACGTTTAATTTCAAACTTCGATTATTTAAAAGGATCAAGAACCTAGATGACATTGCGGTTGAGACATATTCACTGTTGTTTTTTCCCCCCCCCCCCTTAGATAGCATGTCTCGTTGATATCTCTCGCGCATTTGTTTATATTACTGCAAAGTTCACAATAGAGGGCAATACTTTAAAAAAAAACTACCAGTTTTGTTCTTCTTCTCCTATAAAGCTTCTTTTTTAGTTTCTCAGTGATAAATTTTCTAAAAAAATACTTATAGCACATGTAATCGGCTCCCACTTTTTATTTTTATCTTATTTCTTTCGCAAAAAAGTTTAATACCCATCGGAACGTGGTAAGGAATGACTTCATCACGTCAGCATACCGTAGTTAATGATAGCTGAATCAACAAGAGCCCCTCCTCTGCAAACAGTGACCCACACAATCACGGCAAAAAGTCGTATTTACTTTCAGGCGAGATATTTAATGCGCTCACGTTTGATTAATGTTTGCCTACTTCTGCCGCCTGAAGAACGTCGGGGTTCGCCGTTATTTCGATAATCCCGTGTGACAATGTAGCTTTTCTGTTTCATTATTCCCGCAGCCCATCGGACAGGAAATTAATCACATCGGACACGATAACAAACCAGACAAAAAAAGAGAGAGAAGAGATAGCAGTGAGAGGAGAGCGGGCAAGAAGGCATCGTCAGCTGATCAGGTTATGGTGGAGCCGACAAATGACAAGCGAGGCGCGTGTTGCGTGGGGGAGCGGACTCAATTACGGGTCCACCGGCGACAGAAATGATGGATTGCCGGCCCGCAAACACTTTGTTTGATTGCGTTGGCCTCTTGCCGCAACAAATGAAATACACTGCACCCGAAACTCGTTCCCGGCGCTCAGAATATTTATCCAGTACAGCGCGCACTAAACGCTGCAATTATGCCCAAATGAGTCAAGTTATCACAAACACGAAGATGGGATTTTGTTTCCCCCAACGGCGTGTGATGTATTTCAGTCCAGAGAGAGCTTTTCAGGTTGTATGATATTCAATTGAAGAGCTATAGAAAATTCATCTCCACTTTATAGTCAACCCAGAGGTTGATTTGACCTTCTCGAACAAGGTATACTTAGCTTGGTATTGGAGGTAGGGTGACCAGTTTCCTTCCAATGAACCTAACCCGGTAATCCTTTCAGGGTAAATGGGACCTACAGTTTAACGTGGAATTCGAACCACGAAAGCTTTCTGGCGTACTTCACATTACTCTGTAAGGTAAGGGCTATGAAAATCCCTGGTCGAGACAAGGATTCGAACAAAGGACCTTTCGATTTCGAGTCAGACGCCATAACCACTGAGACACCAGATCTCTCGGGAAATATTAGATATGATTTTTTTATGGCTCTGTCTTATACGTAAAATTATACTGCATTCTCAGGCTTGATATTCAGTGGCGTATAGGACGATATTTACAACATTTTTTGCCGATAAATTAGAAAGGTAAACTCACGTTTTACGGCAAATAAATTCTGCCTGACTGCTTTATACGTGCTTAAATAGAGAAGATTGCATTACTCACTTGGGTATAGGAATTGGCCGAGGGCGACAGCGCAGATATTAGGCTTCGGAGAAGAAAAAAAAAAGGGGGGGATCGGCGCTATTTCCAGTGGTGCTATAGGCGTATCGCCCTTGTTGATTACGATTTACGCGGCTTCTCTGTAATCATGTAGGTGAGTGATCGGATGGACCCCAACTTCCATCTCAGAAACACATAATTCACTAACACAATAATAGAACACACACTGTCATAAATATAATTATATTCGCAGATGTCAACACTTACGATTTACCCTTAGCATAGACCACATTAATTGTCGACAATAAATTAAATCCTAGGAAAACACTTCATGATGCTTTGTATACGTTATTTTGAAACTAAATGCTCATATCAAAAAGTGGCGAGTAAAATATCTGATTTTTGGGAATATCGGTGATTTGTCAGAGAAATGCTTCATTTACCAGCATATTCTATTACCTAAATGCCTAAATGCAGTAAAAAAAAAAAGCACCATGCACAATTCCGTCCCGATACCTATTTCAGTTGTTCAGCTCTGTTTCCCAAACCAGTTAGTTCCTCAAAATCTATCTGATACGTTTCCGCAAAATTTTAGAACCTTTGGTGAGAAATTTCCCGAAACTCATGTTAACCCCAATGCAGTTCTCTTCAATTACCGAATACATTGAGTCAAGTAAAGCCAATACCATTCACTGTGGCGTTGACTACATCCGCCAATACTAATGCGAAGAAAATCTGAAAACCACATATTTACGAGATAGATTATGCTTTTTATTTGGAGCTTTAAAGCTTCCTGACAGCAAAGCCATTAGATATGGGGTAGGCTTGCTAACAATGCACACGAAGGAATAAAACCACGATATATGCCGGCGATTAGCCATGGCATTTGTCCAAATCTGTTTTAGGCAATCTTAGAAACTGCATATCTGGATACAGAATGGAAGTTGAACACGAGCCTTTCAGAATGCATGGCTCAC